>QLTV01002975.1:2505209-2520141 GCA_003457575.1 Thermophis baileyi | reverse complement strand
CTCGTCCCGCAGTGCAGCTACTTCGGCCGCCTGGGCGACCCGATGTTCCCTGGAAGACTTGTGCCGGGCGGCGGTTTGGGCCTCTCCGTCGCAGTTCATCCGACATTACAAAATAGACAAGTACGCGTCGGCTGACGCAGCCTTCGGCCGCAGGGTGCTGCAAAGGGTCGTCGAGGATTCTGCCTGATCAACGTGTGCCCTCCCATTGGGACTACAAGCTTGGGTATGTCCTATCCTGACTGCTGGCTCCTCCCAGGATGGAGAAGGGGCGTTGGCCTTACCTGATACGCCTCTTCTCATCAGGAGGAGCCAGCAGTCAGTCCCTCCCTTTTTATTTCGGCCCGGTTTCCCTTTCTGGATTTCTCCACGTCATTGCCTGAATTTCAATTTTCCTTTTCGCACATTTGGACCGGCATCTGTTCTGTTGGGATATGAGCTCACCCGTCGCTGGGTGCACCTTTTATTTTTTGCCACGCCGAGTCTTCTGTTCGGATTCGTCAGAACTGGGTAACCAGGGGGCGGATCCAGCTATAAGCAAATTTGACTCGGTCCTCGTTGCTGACGGACAAGGACAGCCCATCCTGACTGCTGGCTCCTCCTGATGAGAAGAGGCGTATCAGGTAAGGCCAACGCCCCTTCTCATGGGAAACTAGTTGGACAAAAACATCTTCCTCAAAGCCTGGCATGCAATTAGAACAGCACTAGAAGTAGGCCAAAGCAATGAAGATGAGAGAGATCCACATATTTTTTCTCTCCAGATACTTCTGCAGCTGTGTTTATTTTTCTACATAATGTGATCAAATAGCATTAGTGTTATGTAATTGTGTAGCACTGCGAGCAGACTTCAGGGCTGCTTGTCTTGAAGATCCATAATTAGCTTCCCCAAACATGTTACTGTTCACTCTGCCATTTCTCTCTGCTTGTACTTGCCAATATGATTCATGTGCAGACTATTACAAACACTTTTCTCTTTCAGAACCAGACAACAGTGGTTTACATGAATAGCAGAAACTGATAGTGGGGTGGGGGAAGAAAAGGCTTTTTAACTAAAGTATCATAGAACTGAATTGGCAAAGTAGGCTTGGATAAAATATTTCTTTCTCCTCCCATCTTGTTTTGAGCAAGGATTTTGTTTTGGTTGCTTAGGTAGAAAGGTACCTCATCTGAAAAGTTCCCCTGAGATCAATTAGACAATGATCATATCTAGCACTTGCCTTAAGTGCTTTGTGTTGATCTTCAATGTGCCAATATATAAGATAAACAAGTAAATATTTAGGGTTTAGCTCTGATTTATACTTTATAAATATAATAATGGCATTCTCAAAGGATAGGTGCACACCCAACTTACCTGAATGCCTTAATTTTTATTGTAGACTCCAAAAAGAAATATAATTAAAGGTTAATTAATTAAATACAGAAAATGTCAGAAAGTTCTGTATTAGTTTGGAAAGGGAAAATAGCAGAAAGATAGTCTGAAAAAATGTTTTGATTCCTTTGACACTCTTAAGACTATTAGGGGATCTAATAATGATCTTTATACCATCATGTCCTTTAATAGTAAATATGTAATTGAGGAAGCAAATAAAGATGAATCTCCCTTTGGGTTTTAAACTACCGTGTTTCCCCGAAAATAAGACCCTGTCTTATATTTTTTTGAACCCTGAAATAAGCGCTTGGCCTTATTGCCATGCACTCAAAAGCCCGATTGGGCTTATTATCAGGGGATGTCTTATTTTGGGGGAAACAGGGTATATGTCCTATTTTTCATCATTGAGGAATCTTGATCTCTGCCTAAAGGAACCAGGTAGGATGAGATGGGGATGGTAAGGTAAAAGTAAAGATGTCCCTGCGGGTTTTTACCTTGCTATCATGACCGACTTTAGAGGGCGGTGCTCATCTCTGTTTCTTCAGCCAAGGAGCCAGCATTATCTGGAGATGTTTCCACAGTCATGTGGCCAGTATAACATCACGCCGCAGCACAGAGCATAGGCAAAACATGGTGTGCTGTTACCTTTCTGCATGCTTACATTTGGGGTGGGGACGAGACTGCTAAAAATTGTTAGTCCAGTTCTGAGCTAAAAAGGAAAGACACAGAACTACATGTTCTTGTGATGAAGTTCAGTATGACAGTAATGGTATTAAAGTGATTTACATTTGTAACTTTTGGTAATAAAAATGGGAACTGTAGGAAAGATACAATCACCAAATTGTTTTTTTTTCTGAAATATCTGCTTCCATTCCAAGGATGTTACATCAATAGACCAATGGGAGTTTCCCCTGGTAGCTAATAGCTTCAGGTAACATTTTTTTTTTGTCAAGATTGTGTAGGCTATCCAGGGGCTGCTAATTATATATAAAAACATGATTGTAGACCCAAGGCTTTCTGAGCAATTTGCAATGTAGCAGCTATGCTGCAGCAAATGACTTAAGGACAGGGCTGTTCTAATGGTTTTAGGATTATCTCCAGCTCAGAACATGGCAGGTTCCCATCCAAAATGTATTTCAATGTGATCAAATTAAAAAACAATACACAATGGGTCCCATTAGAAAGCTATTATATTTCTCCTGGGACTCTTGGGCAGGAACTTCATCCCGTTTTAGTCAAAATAGAATTATATTTCCAGCAGGAAAAGCTGTAAAGCATATTTAGAATGTGTTGGAATAAATACCCTTATTTTAATAATAAATGTATAGACCCATGATGGCGAACCTACGGCACACGTGCCACAGATGGCATGCGGAGCCATATCTGCCGGCATGTGAGCCATTGCCCTAGCTCAGCTCCAGTGCGCATGTGCGTGCCGGCCAGCTGATTTTTGGCTCGCAGGGAGGCTCTGGGAGGGCGTTTTTGGCCTCGGGGGGGCGGGGAAGGCCATTTTCATCCTCCCCAGGCTCCAGGGAAGCCTCTGGAGGGTGAAAAACGGGCCTACCGGAAGTCAGGAAACGAGCCATTTCTGGCCTCCAGAGGGCCTCCGGGGGGCGGGGGAGGCCATTTTCACCCTCCCCAGACTCCAGGGATGCCTCTGGAGCCTGGGGAGGGCGAAAAATGGGCCTACTGGGCCCACCAGAAATCGGGAAATGGGGGAGTGGAGGGAGTCGTGCGTGCATGCGTGGGGGCAGGGCAGCGCAGGGGGGGCACACACGAATGCGCAGGGGGGGTGGGGGGCAGGGGCATTGAATTATTGGTATTGGCATGCACACACACGTAATAGCGCACACACGCGCTTTTGGCACCTGAGGGAAAAAAGGTTCACCATCACTGGTATAGACTGTAATAATCCCAATTTAAAAATTAAGGGTTATCTATTTATTTGTGTTCATCAGCTAAGTGGGCTAATGATCTTCTAAATCAATTTGTTGTTTTTAAAACTAATTTGAAGTACTACAAGAGGAATTTGGAATATTTAAAACTGCAGAATGGATTATAGTAAACTTCTAATTTCACAATTTGGTCAGCCATGTTTTTTTCTTCCACTCAAATTTTGTCTAATTCTTGGAAGCTGCCTGGGCAATTTTGTTTTATTTTGCAGTTTTACGGCAAACTTCTTCAGAAGTGGTTTGCCATTGCCTCCTTCCTAGGGCTGAGAGAAAGTGACTGGCCCAAGGTCACCCAGCTGGCTTTGTGTGCCCAAAGCAGGATTAGACTCTCCCAGTCTCCAGCCTGATTATGTATCAAACTGACTCTCCCAGACATATTAGCACCACCCAAAGCTCTTGATTATTAGTGTTGAAATGTCCTTTGGGTTCTCCCAACTGCACAGTATTTGAATACACTGCTGAAGAGTATTATTAAGGAAGATACAAGTTAGCAAGCATAATTAAAAGAACAAATGAAACCACTACCCTTTTAAGGTGTGCCCAGAATGTTACTATGGATAGAGATTTGGCAACCATGTATCAGGAGTTAAGAGGCAGAACAACAAAATGACTTATTTTGAGAATAACACTGTTCTTTATCAGGCTTTGATTGCTCCCAAATGATCACTGTTTGCTTACATAAAACCAAGGGGAACAGTTTTATTTTTCAGCTAAATTACTTTTTTTCCTTTCACCCAGAGGAAAGGAGTGCTTGTGAAAGTAGTAGTCTTAAGAATTGCTGTCTCCTTCAGTTAAGAAAGAATTTTATTCAAAGAAAATCAGAGGTAAGGAAAGATGAGCTCTCCAAAAATCAACTGCATCTCTAGAAGCTAGATAAGAATGATCACCTTATAAGGTTGACTCAGCCTTCCATCCTTCTGAGGTCGGTAAAATGAGGAGCCAGATTATTGGGGGCAATATGCTGACTCTGTAAACAGCTTAGGGAGGGCTGTAAAGCACTCTGAAGCGATATGTAAGTCTAAGTGCTATTGCTATTATTAGCAAAAAGAAGCATATGTAGTTTCCAGTTATCATATTTAAAGTACTAAGTTTGTTTGGTGGTGGTGCAATTCTTCCCTTAAGAAGTAATAGTAATATAAAAGCTCCCAGACACCTAGCACTGGGTGTTAGGCAGTAGTGGGTTCTAAAACCCTTTACTACTGGTTCGTGCGTGCGCAACGCCTCTGCGCATGCGCAGAAGCGTCCCGGGTGGGTGGGCGGAGCCTCCCACCACCACCGGATCAAAGAACAAGGCAGAACCGGGAGCAACCCACCGCTGGTGTTAGGTATAGCATATAGTTATTTGTTTCTTCTCTCAGTTTTAAAACTACACTCACCTTTCTCCAATCTAGCTTTCCTCGTATTGGTTGATTAGCACTGCTGCTAATGAGAAGCTGTTGTACTATTCTTATTTTTCTTGCAATCAAGCTATGAAGATGGAAGGGGTCACACATGGAAAACAAGATTGTTAGGATCCCATTGTCACATTCTATTGAATGGAACAAGGCAACCTTGTCCAGAAGGTTACTAACATACTACGTTGTAAATGTGATGTATGCTTTCAAGCTTAAAGAATGCAATCGGAAGCAGGAAAATAACAGTTCCAGAAGCACTGCACGGAACAGACATTGCAAATCTTCAGGGAAAGCAGCTGCTGTTTTGAAAAATATTTTAATTTAGCTAACCTTAAGTTATTTCCCAGCCATTCGATGTTTTTCCCCCCTAACTCTGAGGCCATTTAATCTCATTTACCCTTTAGCTTACCTAGCTCATCTCATAATCAGCGATTCTCATACTAAGGAGATTTGCCATAGATTTTTAACATTATTCTTATCATTTTCTTCCTTCCTCCTCAGCTCAAGTGGGAGGTGATTGACTGATTATGTGTCATCAAGTCAGTGTTGATTCTTAGCAACCACATAAATTTCCTCCATGATGCTCTGTTTCTAGGAGGAGAGCTTGGTCATTTGTACCTCAGGTGAGAACTCTAGATTGAGTCATTGAATGATCTGTACTTTTTTCCTTGAATATACAGGTATTTTCAGTAGTCTATTCCAACATCAAAATTCAAAAACATTGTTAGCATCCTGCTTCTTCAAAGTCCACATTTTCCTTCCATCGTCTACATGAGTCTAATTTTTGTAGGTACTGTATGGACACATCCCAGCATCTGAATATCTTTTCCAAGTCTTCATGGCTACTCTACCAAGGGCTAGTCTGATGTTTCTCTTAACTACTAATTCCTTTACTAATGATACTTTACCCTAAAAAACGGAAGGTATCCACCACTTCAGTATCTTCATTGCTAATTTTAAATCTGATTGCTGTGGCTATTGTGATTATTTTGGTCTTTATATTTAATCTTAGTCCCATTTTGCTCTCTGATCTTTTATTTTTATTAGTAGGGCTTGCAGATAATTGGCATTTTCAGCTATCAGAATAGTGTCATCGGTATAGCATCAGTTATTTGTTTCTTCTCTCAGTTTTAAAACTACACTCACCTTTCTCCAATCTAGCTTTCCTCGTATTGGTTGAATAAATAGGGGGAGAGAATACCTCCATGTCTTATTCCTTTGCAACCTGAAGCCAGACTGTTTTGCCAAGCTGTGTCTGTGGTGTGGATTCCTGACCTGTGCATTGGTTTCACATATGGACAATGACCTATAACCCACAAAGAAGAGGGGATCAAATTATTCTCCAAAGCACCAGAGGGCAAGACAAGAAACAATGGATGGAAACTAATCATTGAGAGAAGCAACCTGGAATTAAGGAGAAACTTCCTAACAGTGAGGACAATTAACCAGTGGAACAGTTTGCCTTCAGAAATTGTGGGCGCTCCATCACTGGATGTTTTTAAGAAGAGCCTAGACAGTCAATATCTGAAATGGTATAGTTCTCCTGCTTAAGCAGGGGGCTGGACTAGAAGCCCTCCAAGGTCCCTTTCAGCTCCTCTCCTCTCCTCTCCTCTCCTCTCCTCCCCTCCTTCTCTTCTCTTTTCTCTTCTCCTATTCCATTCCATTTCATTCCATTTTCTATTCTATTATTCTATTATGTTATTCCATTCCATTCCATTCCATTCCATTCCCCATTATTCCATTCCATTCCATTATTCCATTCCATTCCATTATTCCATTCCATCCCACTCCACTCTATTCTACTCTACTCTACTCTATTCTGACATGTTTTGGGACTCCCATTTTTCTACAGCTTGATACGAGTGACAAAAATGAAGGCTCCTCCATGTTTTTCACCTTTGTGAAAAACAGTTTTGCTGCTCTGTGAAGGGGAGGATATTGGTTTTGTCATATGCATTGCCCAATGTTGAGAGTCAATATTAGATTTAGAGGTGAATGTCAGTACTGTAGTAGACTCTACACAGGAGAAGCAGATATCTCTCAAGTCTATATTTAGATTTTCTTGAATTTCTGGATCTCTACGTTTCCAAGCATTCTCAATTTGTAGTAGTGTAGCAAAGAGATGTAGAATTCTCCAGTTTATCAAAAGATATGGCCCAAATGCTGTATTCATTATGATTGTTTTTATTTATTGTTTCCTAATATATTATTCAAAACTGGAATTGTCAAGAACCTTTTGTTTCAGAAGCAATCCCAGTACAAGTGTTCTCTGTAAACCAAGGGACATATCTGAAGACCTTACAGCAATCACATCAAGCCTTGGAGAGAATACAGTGCCTTGATGTTTGGTGCAGTAAGCATTTGAGTCACATAGTTAAGTATTTCTTCAAGCTTTTGTCTGGAACTTTTATTCAATTCATGTGTCTGAATGTTTTCATTTTTTTCACCATTTTCTCTTTGGTTACCTGCTTATTTTTGTCATCTCAAGATTGCTGAGCAACAACCTCCAACCTCACCTTTGGACCTGAACATGGTCACCAATCGTGATTTTTTGTAGGCATCTGGCCCCTGACAGATTTGCAGTTTGTCTGACTCTACTTCTGTGATTCCATCCCCATTACTCATTGCTCTGTCTTTCCTATGCAGCTTGGTATCTTTCCTTTCTTCAGTTTATTATATCTATAGTTGTCAAAGCCTTGGCTACTGCTATTCATTTCTTGGCTGAGTTAAAAGTTTAAAGCTTAAAAGTTCCAGCCGATTCTTATGCTACCCAAACCACTTCGTGTAGAATAGTTTAATGAAAGTTGTAGTTCAACATTTTAGGATCTTGGCAACCTTAAAATAATCTTCGTTAGTACAGCAGTTCCCAAATATTCTAATATGTAATCATCATATATGCATATTTGAATGCTACCTAAAATTTTAAATGTCCATAAGTGGATTTTATGTGGCACATTAACCGTCAAGTTGCTGTAATGTGTTTTAAACTAGTGCATCCTGCATGTAAATTTAGAAGCAAACTCACACTTTAATATTGCAAAATTTGAGGATGCTAAAACTTGTCCTTATTTGTGGATTAAGGCAATGTTTAATAAAATGTTCGCACCAAAGAGCTAAATTGGGACCATTACGATCACATGACAGAAGACAATAAGGAAAGAGGAACATATTGAGGAAACTGAAAGTTTTCTACAAAAAATTAGGAGGAAGAGAAGAGTTATTGGCTGATATATTTTACACGGAAACTATTTGAAATTGCTACAGTGCTGATTGCCTAACTAGGACTTTCACAATACAGCAAAGGGATCAGATTTTGCTTCAGTAGGCTAACAAAGCTATTGCTCTGGAAATTTTAGGGTTTTTATTTGTAACATCATCATATGATGGAAAAATTGCTTTTATTGTTGGAGACTAATCGACTTGAAGAATTATTCAGTTAGTTCTTAACCACTTTATTATGATGAACTTGTCTTTTATTTTTAACTTTTCTATTGAGCATTAACATAAGAGTTATGTTTCTCTTTAACTGGATGCCTACAGTTTAAGTATAAAGTCCATCTTCATTAACTAAAAAAACCACTGTGTGATTCAATGTGCAGTAGTAGTTGAATGAGTTGAATATCTGTACATTTGTGTGCAAGCCTCCTCCTATTTCAAAGTGTCATGTTTAAATTAGCATTATGGCATTCTGTTGCTGGAGGGGATATTGAATAGGTAATAACTGTTGACCTAGGTTTTTTTTGCCTATTTCTAATTTGCAGCATTCCACTGTATTCAGTAATAGCGAAATAGTTGTTGACATCAGCAGAAAGTCGCAGCACCAAAGCAAAACTTAAATATTGTAGCTTCCCCCAAGGCTGAAAATTATACAGAACAGGAAGAAGCAACTTGGCAGTTCCTTCCAGTTGTTTTGAATTACAGCTCAGATAATCCCTCAATATTGGCTAAGGAGCTGGTAGGGATTGAAGTCCAAAATGTCTGAATGTACCAAATTGCTTGCCGTATTTTCAAAATTAATCTTTAAATAAAAGATTAATCACTCTGATCATTCAGCTCTCTTGTCTTTTTGCAATGCCATAATATGATTTAACTAGGCTGTATAGAAGTGTATTTGACATCAGTCTGGTGAATCAAGCAGTGCATGACTCAAGCATCTCAGCTGTATATTGGCTGTCATTATGTATGCTTATGCTAAACTTTTCCATAGGATTTGCCAACAGGAATGGCATGTGATTGTAATAGTAGTAAATTACATATTACACCCAAAGGCAAAGTTCCATAGAAATTCTGTAGTTCCACAGCAACAGAACAGAAAACCATATAAGCTTTAGACCTGGGCACTTCTGCCTTTGTCTTAAAATTCCATAGATGTTGGCCAATTTGTATCAGTATGTACCCCCATATATTCATCACAGCCATATATTTATAAGAAGCAAAGTACCAAATGAATTGGAGAATGAGATCATGGTTGTTCTGAATTTATTAAAATATGTAGAAGATTCTTCACTAGACTGTGCTTCTTTACAATCAATGTTTTTTTTACCAATTATACCTAGTAAGGGGATATATTCAGTAGTGGGTTCTAAAACCCTTTACTACCGGTTCGCGCGTGCGCAATGCTTCTGCGCAGAAGCGTCCCGGGCGGGTGGGCGGAGCCTCCCGCCGCCGCCGCTACCGGTTCTAAGAACCGGGCCGAACTGGGAGCAACCCACCGTTGGATATATTCTATGATGTTTCACATATTCTACCCAGTGTATAGTATAGTATTTTTTTAATGGAAGAGTCATCAAAGGGGCACCAATGCTGGAAGACATACTTATGGGTCCCAGACAGTGTGACTATGCTTCCTACAGCCCCAACATCTATGCAATTAATAGGTACACAGGAACAAACAGAGGAAGAAGGGGGTCTTCTCAGAGATGTGATGCTCACAGTACCAATTTGTAGGTTGAATTTCAATAATAGAGGTATATTTATTTTTAAATATGGAATAGTTAATTTACATACAGATAGTCCTCAACTTCCAACAGTTCATTTAGTGACTATTTGAAGTTATAATGGCTCTGAAAAAAGTGACTTATGACCATTTTTCACATTTATGACCGTTGCAGCATCTCCATGTCACGTCATCAAAATTCAGACGCTTCTGACCTACATTTATGACAGTTACAGTGTCCCAGGGTCATGCGATCACCTTTTGCAACCTTCTGACAAGCAAGGTCAATGGGGAAGCCAGATTCACTTAACAACCATGTTATTAACTTAACAACTGCATGAATTCCCTTAACAACTGTGGCAAGAATGGATGTAAAATGGGACAAAGCTCACTTAACAAATGTCTCACTTAGCAACAGAAATTTTGGGCTCAATTGTGGTCATAAGTTGAGGACTACCTGCATTATCACACGCCCTCATACTATTTTAAGACTGAAGCCTAGAAAAAAGATACATCATACCAACTTGGGAAGAGAAGATTTTTTTTGTGGCCCATTTTAGATGACAAATTTCTGAATAATCAGAACAATTTATAAATTTGTAAGTGTTCAGGGATAAAATTCTGTAACACACCATCATCTATTGCTATTGTGTCCATCATTCAATCAATAGGAAAAAAACGGGGGAAATTATCTCCTTATAAGAATATTTAATTTCACATTTTGGGGAAAATAAGTACAGGTAGTATGTATTTATGACAGTCGTTCTGTTCCGAATCATTTGTAACTCTCCCAGCTAGCTTCCAGCAAGCAAAGGCAATGGGGAAACCTGATTCATTTAACAATGACATGATTCACTTAACTGTGGCAAAAGAAAAGATCTTAAATGGGGCAAAACTCACTTAACAACTGCCTTGCTTAGCAACAATCTGGGGCTTTATTGTGGTCGTAAGTTGAGGACTACCTGTATTTTTGCTCAGGTTGTTATTTCTCCTCTTGGATGTTCACAGAGACACAAAAAATGTTACAACTTCCAACAGGATTCTGGGTTCCAGTGACTGAAGCAAATGTGCAAAGAGAGCCATATCATAGAGGAGACAGAAGAAGAATTCCCTGCACAACTAAGGAAAAGGTTACAATAATAGCCATAAACTTCTCAGAAATAGTTAGGAAGTTTCAGCAGATGCAGAAGCTGGAAGGATAAGAATTCCCCCTCTGGCCACTCAAGTGGATGAAAATAATCCTGCAGTCTCAAGGGATTGCCCGTGTGCTAGACAACAGAGAGCAAAGAGCCTGGGATGCTGCAAACCACGGAGCAGTTGGGACAACGTGTCTCACAAGTAGTGATTCCATTACTGTGCATTTAAGGGAATCTATATTAAGCCAAAGACACTGGGAAAAACCCTTTCAGACTTTCATGAGAAATGATCCATAGCCTCCAGAGGTTTCAGGAAGCTATGCAATAACCATCTGGAGAAGAGAAAGAATCTAAATAAAATAAAAAATATTGCAAGTCATCTTGAAAAGCTACACATGCCTGTCCAGCAGTGCTTCTCAAAATGTGGTCTGAGGATCCCTAGGGGGTCTCCCAGGCTTCCTTCCTTCGTGCAAAATCAAAATTATTTTCCAGCCTATATTAAAAAAATAATACAGGTAGTCCTTGACTTACAACAGTTCGTTTAGTGACTGTTCAAAGTTTCAATGGCACTAAAAATGTGACTTATGACCATTTTCCATACTTACAACCGCTGTAGCATCCCCATGGTCATGTGATCAAAATTCAAATGCTTTGCGACTCATATTTACAACGGTTGCAGTGTCCCAGGGTCATCTTCCTTGTTTGTAGGACTCAAGACTCAGCTGGATTAAATGTTTTGATTTGATTGTGGCGGCTGGCAGCCTGAAGGGAAGGCCTGGACCAATGAGGATATTATGGGTTTGGGGCTGTCTTGTTGGTGTGGGACAAAAAAAATGAAATGTGTCAAAATTTGGAAGATCTACAGAACTCAGTTAATCCATATTCTCTTTATCTGAAGTATCATATTACAAAGGCATGCCTGGGTACAAGATTCATTTAAAGTGCAAGATTAACCAATAGGTTTTAATGTAATTGAATACAAAAAGTTCATTGATATATCAGATTCCACATTGCTCCTAATGTTTAAGAAACTAACGCTCAATGAGTTTTGGTGTAGTATCAAAAAACCTATCCACAATTATCTGAAAAATACACAAAATACCTCTCTCTTTTTCCAAACGTATCTGTGTTGAAGCCAGATGACATACTTCCACTAAAAATGTATTGCAGTAAATTGCAAAACCAGACATGAGAATCCAATTGTCTTCTATTAAGCCAGATAATAAGCAAACATTTGAAACAATGTCTTTCACTTCCATTTTTTATTTATTAAAAAGTTTATTTTCATGAAATATATTTTGTGTCAACTCGCAAAGCCTTCCCGACCTGCTCTCGAGTTGCCATAGGCAGGGGGATGAGGAATCGAACCTTGCAGCTGTATCGAGGAGTTTGCACCTCAGTCAAAATAAAGCACATTCCAGCCGGCAAATGTCAAGGCCATCTCCACGGAGATCCACAGTGGCCAGAGGGAGTGACTTCTACAACCCACAAAATTGCTTCGTTGGGGAATGTGACTGATGACACACCTTGGGGGGAGGGGGAAACAGTGTCAGAGCCAAGACGCGAATTAAGTGAGGTCAGAGTTAGCTTCACTTGGTACGTGCCGACATGACGCTCCTAATAAATAGCTGGATTTCTTTTGAACCTCAGCTTGAGATTCATGTTTTAATTAGGGCATTGGTCGGAACCCTGACATTTTGTTTATGTTAATATCAGAGAGTTAAATATATATTTTTATACAATTCAATAAATACATATTCTACAAATGTGTCAATTTTATATTTTAATACTATATTAAATATATTATATCAATAACTATAACCCATAGAAACAAAAGTTTTTTTGGAGTCCTCCAAAAATTTTAAAAGTGAGTAGGTATCCTGAGGGGGGAAAAAGGTTTAAGTAACAATACAACGTAGGAAGAAATATGTTTTGCATTTATTTTAAATTCTTTATTTTAAATTAAATACAGGCAACAGAAATGAAAGAGGAAGCAGACGATTATTTTGTAATAAATGGCTTTCAAGACTGTAAGCTGCCTAACATTTAAGAGCAAGAAACTGGTCTCAGTCAATAATCTACTTTTAAGTTTATGCAGAGAGAGAGAGGGAAGGTTTTGCATGCAGCAGGTTGGGGATCATTTGCAACTCCCTTAGGAAAGGGAGACTAGACCAACCAGTTATACTACATTCCCTCACTTCACCCCAGTGTCAGAAAAAGCCAGAAAAAAGCAATACAATGTCATAGCAAAGGGGCTATAAAATGGTGTTGGCCTTGATTCTGAAGCCACTTCAAATACACTAGGAGTGTATTGAATTACCGTAAATAACTAAATTTATCGTTTACTTTGCAAACGGAGAAAAAAAAAATAACCTCAGCAGGGAAAGGCTTTGTAAAATTGCACTGTGCCATTCATTAGGCAAAGGAGAGGTGCTCTGGGACTGAGATTTTGAGGCAAGTCAGCTCACAGAAAAATATACCACAGAGAAAGGGTGTAACATAAGACTTAAAGGCAGTCGCAAACAGAGGATTGCTTATGGGTGGCAACCTCCAGGAAAATAGACTTTTAATTAAACTGTGCAGGAGATAAAGCAAGGGCAGCAAAGAACTGCAACCACAAATGGCACGGGAGAATTGAGAACAGAGATCTAAACGCTGTTGTAAATTGGAGAACATAGACAAAGGACCAAAGCTGTAGCCATGTGTGAATCGCTGCAGGTGTGTCAGAGGTCAAAGGCACAAATTCACCCTTATGTGGAGGAAAAAGAAAAACAGACATACCATTAGAACTGGGTCACAGTGCCTTTTGAAAGCTGAATGCATGTCACCTCCCAGTAAAAGGCCAACTGCTGCTTGACTATTTACCGTAGAAAAGACACACAAAGTCGTAGAACCTGCCACACAAGCCATTAAAATACACAGCACTGCTTATTTTGATGAGAGGAGAAAGATTATGAATCGAAGAATATTAATTTTAAATCTAATATAACACATATAGTTCTATCTTATTCTATACCTCACTATATCCTTGGACATCTAATTTAGTATAGTCTAACAATTGTTCAGAAATAATTGCTATAAAGTTGTTAAAAGAAATATTAAACCTTTTAGTCCTAGTGGAAATTCCAAAGTACTTGTACCACCAACCCATATCTAAATGGCAAAGTTATTTTTAACTGAAGATATCAGGAAACCAGTTATCTTGAGGTCAAAAATCTAGAAATTGAAGGTTTGTTTACCAGTCCTAAATGTGTGCACAAACATTTCCCAAGGTGATTCAATCCAGGTAAATCATTGGACAGCAGTTAATGTAATTAGAACAGATCACTGAGTGCCGATGTTCATGTTGCAATGGTCTTGTTGCGCTGCTTCAAAAGATCAGGCTAGCAGGAATCTATGTAAGTTAAGTGAGATGCAACTACAATAATTCAACTGCTGGATTCAACTGTTGACAGACCATTTGACCAGCCCTGTTAAGAGTACCAAACACAATATATTGTAATAGGAGAAACATGAACTGATCAGACTTGAATTCTGGATCATATTAAGATAAATTTTAATCACATCCCAAGAAAAACTGCAGCCTCCTGAACACACCAAAATTCATTGAGAAATTTGAAGCCAATTAGACTCAACAAATCATTCTAGCTATAGCCTCCATGCATTAAAAAGAAAAGAACAATAACACATAACTTCTATCATCCAATTCAAGTATAAATAACAACTCTGTCTTTTAAACAAATAGGAAACCAATTGGGAAATTTTAACAGTCTGTATGCAATTGGTAGAAATTGATGAGATGTATATAAACAGCAACCTTAAGCAGGAATTAGTTTCAATTGTGATTTGGAAGTCAAATGAATAGAATTATTTCCTTGCCATGTAGTCCAATTTTAAAAAGACAATTCTTCATTAGCAAAAAACAAAAACCCAGATGCAAAAATAGAAGCAGAAGCTTATTCTAGAATGCTATTTTTTTTATTAATTGCCATAAAGGCAAATTAAGGAATAAGTAAGTCAAACTGAGTCCTTTATGTTCTTGAGTTTTTCTTGGTTGCAGATGCGTACCCAACTGGAGGAGGAGGAGGAGGAGGAGGAGGAGGAGGAGGAGGAGGAGGAGGAGGAGGAGGAGGAGGAGGAGAGTAGTA
>QLTV01002975.1:2483788-2505158 GCA_003457575.1 Thermophis baileyi | reverse complement strand
GTGGTAAAAAAGGAGGAGGAGGAGGAGGAGGAGGAGGAGGAGGAGGAGGAGGAGGAGGAGGAGATTATTAGCTAGTGATGATGTCACTAGTTAGGTAATGAAACACCTGCAAGCAAATAACCGAGCTCAAACAGTATCAAGCGTTCTACAATTCAACCCTGAGTTACAGATATTTTCTTCGGTGAAATAACTATGTACATTATACATCCAGCGGTCAAATGATCCTGAGGTTATTTTTCCTGAATATTTCAAACTTTTCCAAGAATTCTGAAAGGAAGCAGGACTGGAAACACTCCTTGGATTAAGAAACTACGTCACAGTAACAGGAAGCTATTTTGAAGGCCAGTTTGCCATCTTGTAATATACCTCTAAAATTCTTGTTAAACTAGCCCTGCATGAATGTCATATTTTTTCCCCCTTTGTTAACAGGGTTGAACTTTTTCCAGAAACTGCCACTGTTCTAAGAAGTTACATTCCTTTTCAGCTCCTCAGTTACTTTGACTCAATAAAGACTGTATTTATGTTAGTCATTTTGAACTTATATGTTAGAATACACAGAGACAAGGACAGATCCAAGGAGGAATCAGTTCTGCAGTACTGCATGTACTACAGTATGCATGTATGTACTCTAGCTGCATGTATGCTATTGAAAGTGATAGGAGCATTTATTCAGGGAAGCCATTATTATCAACACAGTCACTGAATAGAGCATACATGTATTAAGGAAATGTTGCATGTTGCAAAATATCTTTTCCAGCAATTAAAAAAAACATATCGGACGCACAAGAATGATCAAGAGAAATCACTTTTGATCACTGAGGAAAGCAAAGGAACTAAATCTATAGTTGAGTGATAGCTTTGCATTACAACCAAATGACTCAACAACATGGGACTTTTCAAATTCTCCAGAACACTTTAACACAGTGTTGACGAACCTTTTCGGCACCGAGTGCCAAAACGGGAGCGCTAGAAACCAAAAGAGCAGCCGCCCGGTGCGCATGCGTGCGCTGGGAAGATGATCTTCCTGTTTCCGGTGTGCACATGCGCACCAGCCACCTGGTCTTCCGGTTTCTGGCATGCATGCGCGCCAAAGACCAGCTGGCCGGTGCGCATGCGCGTGCTGGAAACCAGAATAGCAATAGCACTTAGACTTATATATCGCTTTACAGTGCTTTACAGCCCTCTCTAAGCGGTTCACAGAGTCAGCATATTGCCCCCAACAATCTGGGTCCTCATTTTACCCACCTCGGAAGGATGGAAGGCTGAGTTAACCTTGAGCCGGTGAGATTTGAACCACCGAACTGCAGCTAGCAGTCAGCTGAAGTAGCCTGCAGTGCTGCACTCTAACCACTGCGCCACCTCGGCTCTGTATGAAGTAGAAGATTATCTTCCCGACGCGTGCATGTGCATTGGGCAGCTGCTCTTCCGGTTTCCGGAGCTCCTGCGCGCGTGAAGACCAGCTGGCCGGCGCACCGGAATCCGGAAGAGCAACGGGCGATGGCTCGCGTGCCCGGAGAGATGGCTCTGCGTGCCACTTCCGGCACGCGTGCCATAGGTTCACCATCACGCCTTTAACAGATGAAATGACATAAAAGGGAGGAAGAAGCAGAAGATTTTAAAGATTAAGACCAATGTTTTTGTTTGCCCTGAGATCTGTGGTAAATAATTGGTCTCAAGATGCAGGTTGTAGACTTAAAGCATTACTCACCAGCAGTGTTACATGAATCAGATTATACCTATCATTCTGGGTCAGAGAAGCAATGGATGACCTCCTGATTCTAACCTTGGGCAAAGTACACAGGCTCTGCAATTAATAATTAAACCATCCCTTGAGAAATTATTAGCTTTAGTAATGACTTTAGGAATAAAAAAAATAGTCTCTAACCTAACATTTCAGCAGGGAGTTAATTGGTGATGGAGGAATCTTTTCAGATTTTAGGGAAGCTACGCTTCTTTTTCCTTAGTTGATTTGTCAATTCCATATTAAGACAGCTTCAAATTAATTTCCTTTGTTCTGTCAGATTTCATATATAAAGGACAAAGCAGGGCAGAACTGTAACATTGTCAAGGCAAGTCTCCTTTGAGCTGATCTTCTGGTGACTTCAAGGATATTTTTGAGCATTTTCTTACAAGATATTCAATTCCCAGCATTTCTTTTCAGTGCCTCTCTGCAGCACTGTCTCCTTGGTGATAGGCCTGAGGGTTACTGAATCAAAAATTTTACAGTGAAGTACAACTTCTCCCCAAGATGAATCTGTGGGAAGTACTGAACTGATTTTTATTCTGATTTCTAATGTATTGACTGGGAATTGATAAACCTGAAAAAAGGGTGTTGTGGGTCAGGAGCTCACCTCAACAGGTAGTGATATTCAGTCACTCTGGAAAGGACTTTTTTTCCTCTGGGGAAAAAAAAACCAGAACCACACCAGGAAATTATGCTAAATCTGACTGTAATGGCCTTCATGGAATGTGTTACCAATGGCTGAGGCAGAATCTATCAGATTGCTATATATATAAAATTCCATCTTCCATTAAGCTCAGGGAAAGAAAATATAGAGGGTTTATTATGCCATGAGCCTGTGAACAAGGTTCTACGTGACTTCGACTCTTCTTGGGAGTGGAGGATGGGGTGGAATTCCCTATTTTTATACAGTATACCCTGTGTGATTTGGGTATCGTACAAAGCATAGACAAAAAGAGAAGGCCAAAGAACATGCGGCAGACCCAGAAGAAGATGGAGAGACAACATCAAAGACATTCTCTTTCTGGTGAGAAAAAAGTTCCCTGAGGCTGGGCTCCAGCACGAGTCCAAAAGCTTGGAAAACTAAACCTCTGGTCCCGGTGACTGACCCAGATTGGATCCTGCAACATTATCCTGGGACACGTATATTTGCCTTCATTCATCTTCAAAGACACACTACAACAGTATCAAATTACAATGGTTGAGTCCACCAGAAGTGCAAGAACCAGAACTTTGTAGTAGTAGTAGTAGTAGAGGAGGAAGAGATGTTTGCTCTTATATTGACCACCAGAAGGCAAGATGTGACAAGTTTCATCCTTATTGGGACTCATCAGGCTCTCTCAAAACTCTTCATGGCCACTATAACTATTGTATTCCAACTACAACCACTCTTGGGTAATTGTAGTGTCCTATATACCTGAAACAAGCCAATATAGCCTGTATTCCACTTCAACGGTGTTTAGAATCTGGCTTTGCCCACATATTGGGCAGATGATGGTACTGTGGGAAGCCGCCACCCCCCTCCCCCAGAAGAATGGGAAATATTAAAAAGGCAGAATATTATATTTCCCTAAAGGAGAAATGGAGAAACATGCTCTTAAAGACAGAAAGCAGACTCAGTCTTTCTTAATAGCCCCCAGCAGATATTTCGTGCCCATTAAGAAAGATTGGGCCAGCCTATTCAGAAACAAAAGACCTTCACCTCCAGCGATGGGATTAAAACATTAAATTCTCCTCCACCCGAATTCTAAGAACAGGACATGATCATTTAGGATTAACCCACTACCATTTAGCAGAAGACACAGAGCTCACTACATTGCACAATTTCCTAAGGGCATTTCAGACATTGCACAATCACACACACACACACACACACACCACTGCCCAGCAGCATTTCAGGACCTGTATAAAAAATCCTAGCACTCATCTAGCTAGTTGTTCAGCTGACCCAGAAGTGCTGTTGGTTCTGTTCATCATTAAACTTTCTTTCCAATCAGCCTCCATGTTGTTTCCAGCGTCTTTCTCCCAGCTTGGAACTGCACCAGATGGATTTTCCTTCCAACAGTACAGATATTAGTAACCCAGACTCCCTCACACTGTCAGGACTAAATTCTAGCCAAACTAGAAGAGTCACACAACATTAAATCTTGTGGTTTGATAAGGAATATTGTTGAAATCAAAAAAGGGTTGGGTTTTAATTTTCCTTTCAAATTCAAGTTATGATAGTAAGGAAATTTCTATGCGGTCTTATATTTCTCCTTTGAACATTCACTCTGGAGCAGTGGTGGGATTCAAATTTTTTTACTACCGGTTCTGTGGGCGTGGCTTGGTGGGCGTGGTGTGGCTTGGTGGGCGTGGCTTGGTGGGCGTGGCTTAGTGGGCGTGGCAGGGGAAGGATACTGTAAAATCTCCATTCCCTCCCCACTCCAGGGGAAGGTTACTGCAAAATCCCCATTTCCTCCCGATCAGCTGGGACTCGGGAGGCAGAGAATAGATGGGGGCGGGGCCAGTCAGAGGTGGTATTTACCGGTTCTCCGAACTACTCAAAATTTCCGCTACCGGTTCTCCAGAACTGGTCAGAACCTGCTGAAACCCACCTCTGCTCTGGAGCTAAACTCTACAAAATTCACTTTATCCCAAAGAGTGGGATACACACAATACTGGCATCTGCAAAAAATCTTGCTAATTACATCCTGGATTTAAGATCTTACTATCTACATCCTGTATTTTGTCTACAACCTATAGCAAAAAAGAAATTACAATGTTTAATGTAGCATATTAAATTTATTTTTAGAAAAACAGTTCTTCCTTTGGCTTGTTCTAAATTTCAGTGCCACTTTCATTGGATTGGTCTTTTCTTAGTCTTTTTATATATAAATATAAATACATATAAATACAAATATATATATATGTATATATACATATATACACATATACATACACACACACGCACACACACACATTTTTTCAGTATTCTATTCTCATGTGCCATCTTATTGGCTGAATCATGCATCTCACTAAGCCAAGTTAGGTTAATGTCTAAAGTATAAATGGTGTAATTTTCCCATGAGGTGAATTCCTAATCCACAGTTTACTAATCACAGTTGGTCATTTCACAGAACATACTAAATTAAACTTAAATCACACTCTGGCTTAGCATAATGTGTGCACCCAGCTTAGAAATGGAGCCAATTTACTTCTGGGTTAGCTGCCGTTTAACCAGAATTACCAAAAATACCGCCTTTCCATCTGCAGTTCGGCAAATTTGAAGAGCTGGGGGAGGGGGGGGGCTCTGTCCTCATTTCTGGAAATTCTTCACTCAATCAGCCTTCAAACAATTCATTCACCCCATAGAGTTTCAACATACTGAAACTTGCCTTTCTTTCTTCTTCCCTCCGTCAGGAAAAATTCCCGGTCCCGAAAGTGCTGAGATCCAATCATTTCCCCATTATAGTTCGCAAAAAGCCCCTTATATGCAACAAAAAGCAACGCCCTCTCAGAGGGGTTTTTTTTTTTTTTTTTTTGCTTTTTGCAGTGGTCCCAAAACATAGGAGAGAGGCAGGGATGCTAGTAATGTCTTTCTCCCCCACCCCTTTTTGCTTGGAGATAGGAAAAATGCTTGTTGCTCCAGGATCTGTGATAGCTTAAGAAACTAGGACACTGATTGGATACTATTTCTTGCAGTCATTTATTGGTAACCTCCGACTTGCTTAATACGTGCTCTACATATTTCAAGATTGGTAAAACGAAGGCAGAGCTGAAGAAGCTTCTTGGATGAGAAGCGAAACGTCTTCAAAGAAAAACCAGACAGTCCAGTTGCCTCTTGAAAAAGCACCTTTGGGACAACGAAGGCAAATTCAATTCGGCTTTAAATTGCGGAGGAGGAGAAAGCAGCTTGATGTGGAAATGTTCTCATTTACAGGTTCTAATAGAGATATATTAGCATGGGGAACACCCTTATTTGCATTGAAATGAACACCAAAACAACACCAAAACAACACCAAAACAAAGCACGACTGTCTCAGAGCATGAACAATCCGGGAATAATTTTTGAGAACCCGATTTAAGTGCTAACATCAAATCCTAGAATGCAATGGCGACACCTGCTGGCGCAAAAGGAAAGGGACAGAAAGTACCGGCGCTTTGAAGCTAAACATATTCATAAATACAGCACAGATTTTCCTACACTTTTTTTTAAAAGTGAGGTATGTCTTCAGGAGTGAAGATCACTAGTCAAGACCTTATGACCTATCTGTCTCTCTATATAAATACCCACATACACACACGCAAATAAATTTTTATTAAAGAGACTTTTAACAACATGAAAACAATACAAATTTTAGAAAATAGAGAAACATTGTGAATATATAAAAAAGAAAATAGCAAAAGAAAAAAAATTGTAAAGAATCAACTTCTAATCTGCTTTACAGCAGTTATAAATGCATTTATATTTTGCCCTAAGGTTTCATCATCATTTCCCTCTTTCCATAGTCTACTTTTCTAATCTTCAAACCCATAAATTAGAACTTCATTTTTCTTTTTTTTTTCAGCATGAACATCAACATAGCATTTACACTTTTTTTTTGTCCAGTTGAAATAGATGTTAAAAATAATGGGGGAAATGTGCTGCTTGGGTGTAATAGCCACCTTGGAGCAACCAAGGTAATACAGTATTATACTCTCACTTCCCAAAGATGTGTAAGAAAACTGACTGGACTCAGGTACCGCTGAGGCATATCACTGACTAGCCAGGTGCATATTTGCAATACAACTACTTAGTTCATTCAGTGGTTATTTTGCCCTATGACTCAAAACTGTGTGCAAGCAAAATACACAGAACCTACAAACCTATTAACATCATGAGACTGCTTACACTGAACAACTGCAAGTTTAAAAGAGGATACAGGACTCCTGTGCAGCCAAAAAATACCTTAGTCAAACAAAGAATTATCTACCAGCAAAAAACACAGAAACGAGTACCTCTCCTGAGACTGGTGTCCAATAAACTGAAATCCACAGTTAAGGAAACCCTAGTTTCTTGTTAGTCAACATTTGAATGTATTTTTTCTACAAAGGAACAAGGAAAAGAACTTTCAGACAAACTGTTACAGTTGATCTGTTGAGTACATTTTCTAGGTATTTTCCCCTTTTTTTCATTTCTATTGCCATAATTTTCAATGTTGAGGTAGTCTTCACTCTTTAAGGTTGTTATAACCATCAGAGTAGCTGGGAGTCAGGTGGTATATAAATGTAATAAACTATTATACACACAAAAGTGTGAAACCACAGCTGCCAATTCTTTAGCTGGTGGAGGCCTTCATTTGCATTGAGTTTTCCCAAGAATCTAGGATGTTGTAATACACCAGCATAGTATATATGCAGATCCAAACAGTGTGGCCTTGTGTAATTGACAGATACAAACTTTGCCAATGTGCAGATTTTCTAATTTAATAATTTTAATAAATTATTATATATATTGGAACTTTTCTTTGTTGATTAGTTTAGCATCTAAAGTAAGCATTAGTTAAGCCATGTTGTTAAACCATAGCTTGTTAACTAAAGTACTTTGCTTATATAATACCTTAAATCACAATTCATGGTTTAGAAAATACAGGGGTTGGATTTCTACAGCAATGTTAAGTAAAAACCAAGCAAACTAGGCCACAGTTTCATTATCAGCATATGTACCTCCTGAATGTATAGGTTTATAACTGCATAATGGAGAAAAGTGACAATAACTAAAGAGAATGAACATACTATTGGGACTAATCCAGGGGAGAAATCCAGCAGGTTCTGACAGGTTCTGGAGAACGGGTAGCGGAAATTTTGAGTAGTTCAGAGAACTGGCAAATACCACCTCTGACTGGCCCCAGAGTGGGGTGGGAATGGAGATTTTGCAATATCCTTCCCCCAGGAGTGGGGAGGGAATGGAGATTTTGCAGTATCCTTCCCCCAGGAGTGGGGAGGGAATGGGGATTTTGCAGTATCCTTCCCCTGCCACGCACAACAAGCCACACCATGCCCACCAAACCACGCCCACAGAACCGGTAGTAAAAAAATTTGGATTTCACCACTGGACTAATCTGCTCTTCGAGGATACACTTAACTTGATGCTAAACGCAAAAGGCATTTTGTAAATGATGAACAAGGAAACTTGAGCAAGTGATGGTTTTTTTCAATCTGGAACAAGAAACTACAACTCTCTCTTCTCCGCAACTATTAAACTCACAAGAACTCTACAGCTTTGGCAACTATCACACAATTCCTGATGTTAGATTCAGGCGCTGTTCATAAAATATCTAAATAAATCTCAGTGCATGTGTAGGCTAGAGAAAATTGCCTTGGTAATGACCAATTTTTTTATTGCCAGAAAAGGAAAACAATATGTTTTGTTATCGAACTATCATTAGAGAAACCCTATAATCCCTGAATCAGTGTTCCCCTTGGGAGGGTCTCCCTGCCCATGACTCTGTTATAGTCAATGTGCACCAAGGATGTCTGGGGGAGGAGGGCAAAAAAAGTGAGCTTGGCAATCACACAATTAAATATTTGGGTTTCTTATCATGCACCTTGTGTGCAATGCTCAGTTAAAAAGGACGACTTCACTCATTACTATCTTGATTTTTTAACATCCCCCTCCCACACACATCCTTATCATATACCTTTCTCATCTCCTTACCAATTCCAGAGGCATTTACCTTGGATACTACGTTAACAGTATTTCTGTTAGAGCACATCAGCTTGAAAAGGAACAAAAGTCTGAAACCAGGACATTGACCATAAACAACTTTTTTTTCCAGTTTTGACCTTAGTTCAGTGTTTTTCCAGTTTGATTTGAGTGAATGCCATAAAATGTGGAATCAAAGTTAAAAGTATCAAATCCTGGCTTCCTGCTTGGTTTAGAGCAAAAGTTATGACACTTTAGAATTCCAGTAGTAACTCGTTCTGATTTCCTTCTCCCCATACTTAAGATTTTTAAAAACAAGAGTTGCCATGACTCACTTCTGGCTCCAGGCCATAACTTCTCACCTGAAAAATATTTTTTTTCCAAATGCAGCTAAATTGAATAAGCTGTTATTACTCAGCAGGATGGGACAGGTATTTCTCTTTTATTATCATTATCAACATGATCTAGGCTTTAGCATTGCCATTACTGTCCTAATAAGTTGCTTCAAGTACAGCTCTGTCCTTAGCATGCAAGCCAATAATTGGGTTCAAACATCATACTTGGGTTGCTAACCATGGCTTCTTGATTATGTGCCATCAAATTGGTGCTGACTCAGCAATCATGAGTTTTCATCATCATGATCTCTCCCTAACCTGATCCTTTAGATCAGGGGTCTCCAACCTTGGCAACTTTAAGCCTGGAGGACTTCAACTATAGGGAAATTAATAAGATGCTCTTATTCAATTAGCTTGAATGTGCTTTCCTGGGGAAATGTAGTTTCCATGGAATGTGCTTCTTTTAACTACTGTACTTAGTTCATGATTCTTGCTACATAGCAGACAGCCACAAGAGGGTGCTACAGGGCCACCTTTCTATGGGGGGGGGATTAGGTGGCAAAAGAGAGATCTTTAAAATGGGAAGTAAAGGGTTGTAAGTGTTGTGATAAAACTTACAAGATCTGAAAAATCAAGGCTGGATTTACACAATACTTTAAAGCAATGTTTCTTCAAATTCTTTTTCTCAGGATACTTCCCACTTTCCAAAAATTATGGAGGGCCCCAAAACAACTGTTTGTTGGTATGGGTTGTATTTACCATATTAAAAATTAAAATTGACACAGTCACTGCCACTTCACACTTTGATGGGATTTTAGTATTGATTAAAGATAGGCTGGCAAAAACTTTGATTTCATGGATTCCTAAGAGGGTCTTGGGGCATCCCAGGGGCCCTTGGACCATGCTTTGAGAAACACTGCTTTAAAGTCATGTATGTGAATATTCTGAACTTTATTATTTATTGAGCAAACTTTACTAAGCATATGGTTTTCACCTTTGAGAAGACATGCAGAGAATCTAGTTCTGTTATAAGTCTTCACCCTAAACTTAATCACCATTAATGGATTATATCCCAAATCACACTGGAGTTCCTTATGCTTGCTAACCTATTAGTTGGGCCTAATTAACCATTAAAACCATAAAACTCCAGAGTAAATCTGCAAACACTTCTTCTCCTTCTGTTTTAAGATCTTCCACAGTAAAGAGGCCTTTACTAGTTAATTGGGGCTATTTGGCACCTTTAAATCTGATGAGATAATAGGGAACATTTGAGCAGAGGACATGCTCAAAGAGAAAGACATGCTCAGAAAGAACAGTCTTTATAAGGTTTCCTTCTTCTACCTTTCCCTGCCTAGCTAAGCACAAAGTTAAGAGCAAGAGGCTAGGAAACGAAGTTAAATGCTCTAAATTTAAGAAGCAGAATATTGCATGAATGCTCTAGAAGGGAAACAACTGCATGAGTGTATATATGCACTCGTGCATTCATTCTATCATCTATAGGCATCTATCTTCAATGAAGGTGCTTGACAAATTATTGCAATGCTTTTTCTTCTGTTATTTTTTGCTTTTTTGTTGGGAAATGGTGCTACCACTCAAGTTCCAAGGGTTTTACAGACTCCAAATGTTGATGGAGTAAAAGACAAGGAACTGGTAAGTAGAGCTATTGCACTAAATGTCAGAACACAGCACATTTTTATATGAATTTATTATGAACATGCCAAATATCTAGGAGACCCTTATCTCAAGTACCACTACAGGCTAAATAAATGCATCAGTTTGTTGGCAAACTTGGTCTAACCTGACTTTGCAGTAAGTCAGAATAAGTTGAAATATTGCCATGACTGGAATCAAGGAAGAATGCTTGGATCTTGTCTATATTATGCAAGCCCCTGAATGCATGCCTAGATAAGAACATGATTTAATTCTGGGGTTTTATTTATACAGACGAAGGTTTCTCTTGAAGTACCCCAGCAAGTCCGTCCAGGTAAGCTTTAAAATCTCTATAAATAAAGCATTAAGTGGTGGTTTTTATGTTAATTTTATGTGAATTAGCTTAAACTTGAAGTGGAGCTCAGAAGTTTAAGAAAAAAACATATGAACTCCAGCAAAGCTTTTCCCTGTTCCTAAACTACTTGGATTCAGATAGCAGGATCAATTATTTCTTCTGATTTGTGCTAGAGTAGTTCTTTCCTAACTAAACCGTAAGTTTGGCCTCTTTTGAAATAAGTATACTGTACTTGCAATTACAGGAGGAGCTTCCAATCCAAATATATAGGCAAGAAGGGGAGACTATGTTCTGTATTTATCAACATTCACCTAAACCTCCAGCGCAGAAATGCTCTCAGAACAATTATTTCACTCAATTTTTCTAAAATCTCATGCCGCTTTCATGTTACAAAGCCATTAATCCTTGTCCTCCAATCTCTGGTCCTTCTTAATGGGGTTTTTTGTTAGTTGGTTGGTTTTTCAAATTGTACTAATTCCTCACCAGTTTCCTGTATTGCCATTCATTTTCTTTAAATGGATTCTGTTAGTAGAATAAGCCAAGGAGATCTAACTTGGCAGAACGCTTAGGCAAGCGATAGGAACTGTGGATATGGAATCGGAATCCTGAAGGAGCAATTGAACTGTCACAATAAAAGGCTGTCAAAATGAATCTTGCATGATTTGTAACTGAGGCAGGCTCTTTTTGTAGATGGCTTTATTTTCAACAGTTTTTGAAGTTTTGGAATTACTCATATGTATATCTCGGCATGGTGAGTTAAGCGATACCGTGATCTCCCTCTCTCAGTGCCTGGAGGCTGGTAAGAGCTGGATGAGGAACAACAGGTTGAAACTGAACCAGAGGGAATGGTTATGGGTTTGGTATTCCTTTGTTCATGGAGAATTGCCATCTTTGGTCTTGGATGGGGTTCTACTGCCCCCAGACAGACCTGGTACATAATCTGGGGGGTCTCCTGGACTTCCAACCCCTGTTCGATGAGGTGGCAATCAGGCTATTGCACAACAGCAGATTATGCATCAATTGTGCCCTTTCCTGGTTCAACAGTTCCTGCTCACAGTCACCCATGTTCTAGTCACCTTTCATTCTGATTATTGTAATACACTCTACATGGAGCTGCCCTTGAAAAATATCCAAAAGCTTTAGTTGATTAAAAATGTAATGGCCCACATTAGTTGCAGGCTACTTCAGCTGACTGCTAGCTGCAGTTCGGCGGTTCGATTCTCACCGGCTCAAGGTTGACTCAGCCTTCCATCCTTCCGAGGTGGGTAAAATGAGGACCCAGATTGTTGGGGGCAATATGCTGACTCTGTGAACCGCTTAGAGAGGGCTGTAAAGCACTGTGAAGTGGTATATAAGTCTAAGTGCTATTGCTATAATTTGTTTTAGGGTCCAATTCAAGGTTGCTGGTTATCTTTAAAGCCCTACATGGCTTGGGGCCAGGTTACATGAATTACTATCTCTTCCCAATTATATCTACCTGACGCAGGGGTGGGTTCCAACTTACCTCGCTGCCAGTTCGCTCCCTCCTGCGCTGTGTGGGCGTGTAGGCGCATGCGCAGTAACAAAACAAAAAGCCAAAAACAAAAGATGGCGACCGCATGCACAGTGTCAGAAGTTGGCTTCTGCGCATGCTCAGAAGAAAAAATAAAAATAAATTTAAAAAAAATCAAAAAAAAATTCAAAAAAAAAGATAGCGGCCCCCACGGACCGGCACCGACCGATCTGGTTCAGTGATGTCATCGTGATGTCACCGCTACCAGTTTGGGAGAACCAGTCCAAACCGGAAGGAACCCACCCCTGACCTGACCCACCAGATTGGGGAGGCAGGGTATGTTATGGGTTCCCTCCACTTAGATGGTCCATCTAGTGGGACCAAGACAAAGGGCCTTTTCCGTGGTGGCTTCCTCCCTATGGAACAACATCCCTGCAGAGGTAAGATTTGGCCCCCACCTGGATATTCTCTTCAAAGGCCCTGAAGACAGGGTTTTGTCAGGCCAGAGGATCCCAGGTTGATTCACAGCCCATCAAGTGTTTTGTCTGAATGTTGTACCCAGGAAGGGTAATGTCAGGTGCGAAGAATAGGTCCACACATGAAGGTTCAATTTAACTGATTTATTGCTAAAAGCCTATGCACAGGAATCTTCTCAACTAGGTCAGCACCTGGTTAGAATTAGATAAGGGTCAATGGTACTCAAGGGGAGTTGGACTTAGTTTGCTTGTTGGCTACACAGGGATTCTAGGCTGATCCATCTTTTCACTCCGCCCCCAGGTTCTGCCATTCTTCTCCTACAGGTGGGACTGTACTGAGTTTTATATTTGGGGTCTTTGTAAGTTGTCTGGAGTTTGTAAGCTGTCCAGTTGTCTGGACAGCTTACAAAGATAAGACCCCAAATACATGAGTGAGTTATATATAAAGAGGTATATATAACTCTTTTAAATAAATAATAAATTTAACCTAGAAATATAAATTGCCTGTTTTGACAACATTCATTGTTGTGTCTTCATAGCAGTATTGCTTAAAGAAACCAGGACTGAAAATATAAACCAGAAAATTTTTGTTTATGTGGTACATTAGCCAATATTAATATGCTAATATAGACTTGTCAAGAAATACTCATGCAACAATAAAAAAATGAACATTATACACCTCCCCATGCTTTTTTCCAAAAACACATATCTGCAATAATATTGAAAAAACAAAATAATTATATAGTATAGTGTAAAATCAACCGCAAAAAGGCACACACACCTACACACACACACAAACACACACACATACTGTAGATACAAATATAGATAGAATTATCTGCATATTTAAAAATCTAGTTGCTTATAAATTGTATTTAGTGGTTTGGGAGTCCCAATGTGGGTGCCAAAGATTAGAAAAGGCTTTATCATCATAGCAATCTTTCATACATTACACAGGCATTTCTTCAGTGGGGTGGAAGGAGTAAAATTCCTCAGTTTCTGGCACTCCTAGCAGTAATCTGTAGATTTTCATAACTACTTTGTGTCAGGGTTCCAAATAGCATCCGAACTTAAATCAGAGTCCGAGGCAAAGCATTCCTCAAAGTTCCAATTTATTAACAGAGCCATGTTGGCACGGCTGTGAGAAACCCGAATCTGAAGTCCTCCGGGTTTCTCCACCCAGTTGAAAGTTCAAGCCTTTGTCCCCACACCCCCAAGTCCATCACGTTAACCAATCTCCAACCGCCAACTTGGCAGCATCCACCCATCTCCTCCCGTGCGGGTGCAGGAGTGCGAAGACAAAGGATGACCTTGACTATCTAGAAGGAATTTGTTATGGCTACATACAAACAGCCCTCATGCAATTCCCCCTCCCAAATTCCCACAGCAAAGAATACATATTAAAATAGTATAAAGTCTGGCAGGCCAAAGACCCCAACTAAGATGGCTTCGGCCTGACACTTTACCTATAAGTGCCTTCTGTAACTAGGATGTGTTCCTCTGATTCATGCTACCTAGCACCTCTAACATCATATTTATTTACAAGTATGCCTCTGGGTACAGAAAATTAAAATGACAGGGGGTTGTAGCTCAGTGCTTGAGCTGGAAATGTATTCCTCTGTCCAGGAGAAAGTTTAGAGTGAAGCTTGCCAAGCCCATCATTGGCTGTGCTATTAATGTTTATTCTGATAATAGTAACTTAAAATTATCAACCCTAATCAAGTCTCCCAGTGCCACAGGAGAAATGGAATTTCCAAGTCAAATTATATAAATTCCAGTTTGGAATTATCATAATCACTTTATTATGAACCACCTGTGGACAAGTAGCAAATTGGCACAATTGGATTGTCTTACTTTGGTTGCACATTCTCTATCTCCCCTGACAGGAAGGAATAAAATGACTAGCTCTCAGAATTTCGAACCAGAAGGGCTGAGAAGTTCCCCCCAAAATGTTCTATTTCATGAAACAATGAGCCGAGAAATTGGCTTGGATCTTGCTACCAAACATAGAAGCAAATTGCAGAGTTATAAAATTGCAGTTATTCTTGTATGAAAATGACTTACTTCTCTCTTTGGAGACACACAAAAAAAGTGAACTGATAGGTCAGCTGTGTAGAACTGTGCCAGTTTTCAGTGATACCAAATCTGCTACTGAATAGAAAATTGGAATTGCACCCATCCTTGATGATGAAGCCACTATAATGTTGGATAATGTTGGTACTATTGTAAAAAGCTTTGTGGAAGCAGCCAGTCATCTAAAAGTCATTTCATTTCTGATACTGCCAAACAATAAACTGAAAGCATTGCATTTGAGCCCCAGAATTTGTTACCAAGAATCTTCTAGTATTGATATTCCTCATATTTAGCTTCCAAAATGACACATGAATCAGACAAGTTTAGGTCAGAAGTGAAAAGGAGTTTCCTTTGGAATTTAGTTACCAAACCCAAACCATATCTTAACCCTAGCAAAACCACAGCTGCTCCTTTAGTTACAGAATTAGAAAGTTCCCATTTTATTTCTTTAAGGATGGAAAGCAGCGGTGGGTTGCTCCCGGTTTGGCCCGGTTCTTAGAACCGGTAGCGGCGGCAGTGGGAGGCTCCGGCCACCCGCCCGGGATGCTTCTGCAGAAGCATCGTGTACGTGAATCAGTAGCAACGGGTTTTAGAACCCACTACTGATGAAAAGCCCTTGTCTTTTCCACTTTTCTCATGACACAACTGGAGCAGCTCTTCTGCTTGCTATTCCCAATCTAGAAGATGGCCTCTTGGCATCAGTGGCATACATGTAATACATGTATACATGTAATGTATTATTTGGGTGCTTATTATAATTCTTCACTGATCTTCAAATGCTTAGCACTCACCTAAAAGCAATAGGAATGAAAAAGGTAGAACAGAATTAGCCCAGGCCTCTGTCTATACTGCACACTGTCACTAAATTTATCTTTAGAGTAGAAAGTCCAGGCACAATGTGAAGCCACTGCGGTTATGTGAAATCATTTCAGTGTTGTAGCACAAAGGTGATTCAATTGATGCCATTTAAAAAGATAAGGTGATTGAACTGAGGGCAGTTCCATGATGCTATATTTAAGAGTTAAGGATAATCAAACCAGTAGTGGCCCATCCTCTTGAGAGTTGGTAAAAGAGAGAACTGCATTGCTTGCAGAAGTATTGGCTTCAAGAATGGGCACACCGATCAACAAAGACAATCCAGTTCCAATACACTTCAAAGATATGACTGAGTTGAGGTTAATGGTGCAAATGTGGCTCAGATTGGGGGCCTCCCCTCTAATTTGAGACTAACCAAGGGATTAAGCCCCAATGAACACAGTTGGAAAATACATCTGACTAAATACATAGAGCATTGCTGTGGTGTTGGAATAGGTTAGGCTGGAAATGAATCTCCTTCTTGTTTGCTTGAAATATATGTCATATTAGTTTTCAGTAACGGAATTTTCTATTGATGTCTATCTGTATTGATACCTTCTGAGAATTCATTCTTTTAATATTTCCTACATTTTGATTATTGGTGTACTGCTGTGTTGTGCCTAGTATCTAGCTGCATTGTAGTTTAAGACACAGGGACCTTTCTGCCATGGGGTTTAAAACATGGCTTTCAAATATAGCAATAGCAATAGCACTTAGATTTATATACTGCTTCACAGTGCTTTACAGCCCTCTCTAAGCAGTTCATAGAGTCAGCATATTGCCCCCAACAATCTGGGTCCTCATTTTACCAACCTCGGAAGGATGGAAGGCTGAGTCAACCTTGAGCCTGGTGAGATTCGATCTGCCAAACTGCTGGCAGCCGGTGATCAGCAGAAGTAGCCTGCAGTACTGCACTCTAACCACTGCGCCACCGCAGTGGCAAATATCAACTTTGCTTTACCATTATTCCTTCCAAAATGTTGCTGGCAAAGTTGAACAATTGGATAGATTTCAGCTATTTATAGCCACTCTTTGCAAATGAGTAGAATAGCTCCCAAATTGAGAAGAATCCAAAAGTTACAGGTCAATACACAAAGAAAATGGGAAAAAATAAGAGGTTGTCCAGTATTAATCTAGCCCCGTGATGGCAAACCTATGGCACGCATGCCCGAAGTGGCACGCAAAGCCATGTCACCCAGCACGTGCGGCCTTGCCTGTTTGTCTTCCCGGTTTCTGGCACGCATGTGCGCACAACGATCAGCTGTCCTTCACACATGTGGCAGTGCCGAAAACCGGTGTGCGCATGTGCGCCGGTCAGCTGATTGTCGGGTGCGCATGTGTGCCAGAACCCGGAAGTTCGGCTTTTCCAGAGCACGATCCCTTCGCACGTGCGGCAGTGCCAAAAACCGCCCAGCGTATACACACCAGCCAGCTGATTGTTGGGAGCGTGTGTGCGCGATGTTTCCGCACAACCTTTTCGGCACTCGGTGCTGAAAAGGTTCGCCATCACTGGTCTAGCCCTTTTTCTACCAGTTCATGACCTCTTAAAAACTGCCTGGATAACTTGTCCTACCTAAAAGAGGTTGTCAGATCATTATTTTCCAGATAACATGCACCTTTCTCACACTGAGTTTAAAGGTTGTGTCTTGTCTTAAATGTTATGGTTTTGCCTGACCATTGCCTTGTTTTTAACAAGAGAACTTCTAGTCAAGTGAAGGAAGGGATGGTATGTATATACAATCACTTTAGGTTCCTAGAGGAAAGCCAAAGCATTTAATCTAAATACCAATGAGAGTCTGACTAATTTATTTCTCTAGTTCTAACATTCTAGCCATGGGGAAATAATATTTGCAACATGAAATGAGATAAATTCAATAACTGTTGTCAAGGTTGCTACTCCTAGGTGTGAAATATTCCAACAAGACTAGCCTATATCTTCTACTAGTATAAACCAGACTTGATCAATAAAATGATGGTAATGTCATGTCTGTATGTTTCCTACTGCAGAACTGGGAATTCCTTGGCTATCTGTGTATCTTCCTGTAAAAAGTTGCCATGTTATTTTGAAAGACGAAACTGGGACTTTTTTTCCTCCATCATTAAACAGGGCTGAAACTAATAACTGGTGCAACTGGACCATATGGGCCGGTCTTCACAAGCATATCCTGATTTACATAGAAGGATTTGAAGGAAAGTCAAACTGTGATGACAATCAGGATAGGATCTTATTCCAAGGAGTTTTGTCAAGTACTGAAAGCAAAGTAGTTTATGCCTGCAGAAACCATGGTACTCTGATTTTTGCTACTCAAGCAGTAGCAGTCTATGTAGTATTTTTGTCAGAAGTTTCTTCTCAGAACCAAAGTCATAAGCACTTTAAAGGACGGTATTATATATTTGAAGATTATGTAAATTCTACAAGTGGTGAAAAATCAGTTTTGAAATCTAACTGCAATTTGGGATCTAAGTCATATGTGTTAAATACAGGACACAGTTTGAACTCTACAGCGACTACCCCAACGCTTGGCAAAGAGAATTGGCTGTCTGTGACAAATGAAAAGACCATTAAAACAGGGACATTTTTAAAACCAGCTGTTGGCAAGCATATGCATGTTTCTCTCTTGAAATCAACAAAAACATTTAGCTTGAATCCATTTGATTTGAAGAGAAGGCAAGTTACAAAACCATCTGTTGACAATAGTAGGACTTTGAACGAAAGTCCTACACTGATATCAGAATCAAATGATGCAGAGAATGAGGAAGAATCTTTTACACACAAGCCAGATGTTTATTCAACCTCTCCACGCATGACTCATAATCCTCAAATGATGACAAAATTGGAAGCAGCAAAAAAACATGGAGCTATCACTGAATTTGTCGGTCCTCAGAATGATGGCTCTACAACCACACGATGGATGACAACACATGTGAGAAGTACTGAAGGGGAAATCACAAATGCTATTACTTTTCCTCAAGACTCCTTAGAAGAACAGAGAATTCCAGTCCAATCTCTTAAAAGTATCCCACCAAAGGTGCAGAAACAAATGCTTCAAATGCTGCTTCCTAATTCTGATGTCTCCAAGAAAAAGGCAGATCTAACGGAACCTCCACAACACTTGGAACAGACCAAAATATATAAAAGAGAGCAGATGGACAATCAAGTGTATACAGTGGAGAATGGCAACACTGCTGTGCAAATAACTGTATCTGAAGGAATGAAGGCAAGCCCCTCCAAGTCTACCAAGTTCCATCATACCCTGACTTTAGCCTCTACTGATATGCTCCCTACTCCTTCTTTGAAGTCATTTAACGATTACTTGATGAGTACTTCCACAACTGTGAATCCCAAAGTTATGCCTTCAAATGGGCTGATGAGAGCTCGGATAAACACAGCTTTTACTACACAATACAAGAAGTCAGTAAACAGGAATATAGAGCATTTGCAAAAGAAGCGGACCAAAACAACCCTTTTGTATTCCCCTTCTAGTTGGTTGCCAACCAGTAGCATTCTCTTGAAAGTAAAAAATAAATCCTATGGTAAGTCTTGTTTTTTAAACTGTTTATCTCCATGCTGGCTCTGATAAACGCCTTGTGCAGCTGAACTCTGTTGGAAGAGAGAGACAGAAATAATCCAAGAACAACTTTGAGTTGTTTATTTAAGAAAACATAGCTTAATTACACTGAAGTTGAAATTCTCTGATTACAATAGATGTGGTACATGTTTTGGAAAAGTATATTTTAAAAGGTATTATCAAGAAAAGTGAGCTGCTTCATAGAAGAATTAGGGGTGACATGATAGCAGTACATTCCAGTACTTGAGGGGCTGCCACAAAGAAGAGGGGGTCAAATTATTCTCCAAAGCACCAGAGGGCAGGACAAGAAACAATGATTGGAAACTAATCGTGGGCAGTCCATCACTGGATGTTTTTAAGAAAAGTCTAGACCAGCGGTTCTCAACCTGTGGGTCGCGACCCCTTTGGGGGTCAAACAACCATTTCACAGGGGTCGCCGTGCGCGTTAACCCGCCATCTTGGTGCCACCGTCACTGCAGGGGTAAAAAGGTCCCGGTTTGGCCGTGCCTGCGGGTCGCCAGCATTTTGCCCCTGGTGCCCCCCCCCCCTTTGTCACCTCATCCCGCACGGGGAGGGGGCGGGGAGGGGGTCGCGGCAGTGGGGGGGGGGTCGCGGCGACGGCGGGGGGGTCGTGGGGGGGTCGCAGCATTAGAAAGGTTGAGAACCACTTGGTCTAGACAGTCACTTATTTGAAATAGTATGGGTTCTTCTGCTTGAGCAGGGGGCTGGACTAGAAGACCTTCAAGGTCCCTTCCAGCTCATTCATTCTAAACCAGCAATTGCTTTGTTAAGGCTGACTAATGATTACAAAAGGGAGATATCAAGAGCCTTGAAAGAAACATTGGTCTGGACCTTCTTAAGAGGCCTGGATCCAGCGGTGGGTTGCTCCCGGTTTGGCCCAGTTCTTAGAACCGGTAGCGGCGATGGCAGGAGGCTCCGCCCACCCGCCCGGGACGCTTCTGCGCATGCGTGAACCAGTAGCAACGGGTTTTAGAACCCACTACTGCCTGGATCCTAGAATACAGGTAGTCCTCGACTTACAACCACAATTGAGCCCAACATTTTTGTTGCTAAGTGAGACATTTGTTAAGTGAATTTTGCCACTTTTTATTACCTTTCTTGCCACAGTTATTAAGTGAATCACTACAGTTGTTAAATAAAGGAATATGGTTCTTTAGTGAATCTGGCTTTTTCATTGACTTTCCTTGTCAGAAGTTCGCAAAAGTTGACCCCAGGACACTGCAACTGTCATAAGTATGAGTAAGTTACCAAGCATTTGAATTTTGATCAAATGACCATGGGGATGCTACAGTCATAAGTGTGAAAAACAGTCATAAGTGTGAAAAACGGTCATAAGTCACTTTTTTCATTGCTGTTGTAATTTCAAACAGTCACTAAATGAACTGCTGTAAGTTGAGGACTACCTGTACTGGACAAATATTTTTCTATCTCCAACTTCCCCTTTCTGGAAACCACTAAAGCAATGGGTGACTACTGCAAAGAACCATTATTAAAGCTGTAGTCAGATTTCAATCCTGGGGATGGATCTGAATCTGCATTAGTTACCTCCATGAATGATCTGCGGTGGGACTTGGATGGGAACAGTGGTCCATTTATCTTAGCTACTGGAGTGATCAGCCATTGTTTGAGTTGAGGTAATATCAGTCCAGTTTCTCTTTCATCAGCCATGGAGACTTAATTAAAGATTTTGGCTAGATGCCAAGTCAGCCCAGCTTATTTCACAGGGTAGTTGGTGTGAGGGAAAATATAAAGAGGAACTATTATGTACGCCATTTTGAGTTCCCAGAAAAGAGTTGGGATGTAAATGAATAAATTTGCCCACATGGTTCTTGCTAACTGAGACTGATAGCATTGGAAATATTTCTGAGTGGCAAATTACTGTATTTTAAGATGCTGGGGAAAAACAGTCCTGTCCAAATGCTAGATTGATATCTTGTTATTGTTCTTCTTCCATAGAGACAGATCCCGGATTCAGGTCTCATGAAAATTATTTTGCATTGAACTCTCAGCACAATCCTGGAGGTGAGAAATCTGTGTTCTCTCTCTCCCCCCCTCCCTCTCCCTCTCCCTCTCCCTCTCCCTCTCCCTCTCTCCCTCCCTCCCTCTCTCTCTCTCTCTCCCTCCCTCCCTCCCTCT
>QLTV01002975.1:2430882-2483533 GCA_003457575.1 Thermophis baileyi | reverse complement strand
GTTTTCCTAAACTTTGCTTTCTCCTTTGTATAATGACTCTTAAATGACTTAGCAATTGACTGTTATTAACAAAAGGTACTTATCTTTAAAGTAAGTTCTTTTGAATAGGAGATTCTGATTTTTGCAAAAAAAAAAAAAAGGCAAAATTTTTGACATTTATAACATTTGTTATCTCAAAGTAGGTCTATACAAAAGTAGTCTGTACCAGATGGGGTCAGCTTTTCTGTCAGCTGTAACATTAAATTAGCAGGTAAAAAAGTCTTCCCTATTAAATATCGGAACACCCATAAGCAACGTTACTTTAGTCTCCTACTCTTACCATCTCCTATACTACCCATGCCATGTATGGCCGCTAGAACAAACCATCCTATGTGTAGAAAAGCTGTACTAGGCTGCTTCCTTATAGGCTTTTTTTTTAATGGTGTACATCATACATGTATTATCTGCCTTATTGTGTTTTGGCAACTTTGGGTTCTTTTACAGATCTTCTATTTGAAACAGTTTTTGAAATAGAACAGAAAGGACAACTCCCGCCTGTTGGAAGCACTCTGGAAAAAGCTTTCATTGATTCCATTAAGCACCAGGTAAGAAAATTCATGATGCAGAACTTATTTTAAAACTGGAATGGGGAGTGTGTGTGTGTGTGTGTGTGTGTGTGTGCGCGCGCGCGCATGTGCATGTGTGTGCACACATACACATACTGTGTGTATATATGTATATACAATGCACACATATACCAGAGATGGGTTTCAGCAGGTTCTGACCAGTTCTGGAGAACCGGTAGCGGAAATTTTGAGTAGTTTGGAGAACCAGTAAATACCACCTCTGACTGGCCCCGCCCCCATCTATTCTCTGCCTCCCGAGTCCCAGCTGATCAGGAGGAAATGGGGAGGCCCAGCTGATCGGGAGTAAATGGGGATTTTGCAGTAACCTTCCCCCGGAGTGGGGAGGGAATAGAGATTTTACGCCACGCCCACCAAGCCACGCCCACCAAGCCATGCCCACCAAGCCAAGCCAAGCCCACCAAGCCATGCCCACAGAACCGGTAGTAAAAAAAATTGAATCCCACCACTGACACACACATAGACGCTCTTGCTTCATTTGAAGGTGAGGAGAAAAACATTTGGTCTTGGCAAATCAAGGGGATGTTAGTAACCAAAATTCAGCTGGTGGGCTGGATGTTCAAGTTTCATATCTAATAAAATAATGGAACACAAAGGTAACATTTAGAATAATTAAGGGCACTTTGTAGGCTTCAGTTTGTATCCTACTGGCTAGATAAAAAGATGCTGACATCTCTTAAAAGATGATGCTCCAGGTACACTATGTTTATTGTTTAAAACATATTTAAAAAAGAATTAAACTCTTTGGGGTTTTTTTTTCCAGGTACAAGAAAGAATGAAACTCTTCTCTAACAAAATCAAAGAATTCAAATTAAAGGAAATTATGAGAAAAGAAGAAACTGAAATGGACAGGTATGACAACTGAATATAGGTTGCCCTGTGGTGTTAGCAATATACCTCAAAATCAAGTGTTATTTTCTGTCAGTTGTATTTCTATGTGGGAGGAGGAATTCGCAACAATATTGCTTTAGGTCTTTTGTTAATTGATTCCCTCCTATCTGGAATAAAATTAAAACCTGCTCTTTATTTTTTGCTTATATAACTTGATGACAAATATGGATAACCCTTAAAGTAGAACACTTGAGGCAATTTTCGTCTTTCAGATCTGATTGAATTACACTTTTCAATACTCCTGGTGAGTTACTGCTCCAAGATTTAGGGGAGTGATAGCTAACTTTTTGGTTGAAAATAAGATGCTTCCATGTTTCTATGTAGACACAATGGCCCAGACCTCATATTCACATTCTGGTTGCATTTAACATCGGAAGAAAAGAACATATCTCACTCATTGCATTTTCAACTGGAAGATCTTAATGGTACATTTGTGGGAGCTGGTAAGGTCCAAACTGTTTTGGTGAGAGGTAGGTGAGCAATTATTTTATTAATTAGGGAATATCAAATAAAAGTAGCAACTCCTGTCTTTGGAAGCTTAATTGCCTATTAATGGAAAACTGCTTTGTCCGTGCATGATAGATGTGAATGAATGCAACTCTGAAATTGGTTTATGTGGCAATGAGGCCATTTGTCTCAACGAATATGGAACATACTCCTGCCAGTGTAAAGAAGAGTACGAGGACCGTTCTCTGACAAAATCGGGCACTCTGTGTATTCGTAATCCACGATCAGGTGGGTCCTTATGATACTCTATCCCCACCTCTTTTTGGGATTTGGACACTAAAAGGTTCTATCAGATGCTCGGTGATGGTTTGCTGTTTATTTGCTAAGGCATAAAAGAATTGCCCTTAGCATGCTGTTCAAAAACAAAAAATACAAAACAAAACAAAACAAAATGTTTGATCTAGTGGTTAAGGCATAAGCTAAAAACCAGGAGTCTGAGTTATATTTCTGCCTTGGGTGACCTTGGGCCAGCCACTCCCTCACAGTCCTAGGAAGGACGCAATGGCAAATCACTTTTGAAATCTTGCCAAGAAAAGTACAGGGACTTTCCCAGGAAATCACCAGGAGTCAACACAGACTCAAAGGCATAAACATAACATCACATCACATCAAATCATTACAGCATCCTATCATCACATCGCATTGCATCACGAAACATCACGTGACATAGCTGCCAAAAGTTCATAGTGAATGTGAGGCCGTTAGCAGGAGCCTAAGGTGATGCAATCTGTTGATTCTTCCCTTTCTCCATGTGGCTGCCCACCCCAAGGAAACGCTTAGAGGCTGAAATATGTTTCTGTCTGATAATGCTTCACATGATTCAGCCTGTGATTCAGTCCTTTTATGCAAAAGACTTTGCTAACATGGGTTTCACAAGCTAGAGACAAGCCAGAAGCTGCACCGCCTGCTTGCCATGGATGCCTCTTTGGATTTGAAATTCCCTTCTCAGCACAAAAGTTTATAGGGGCAGCAGTTGGTTTTTCTGAGAAAAAGCACAGTTTATAGGAAAGTTAAACAGCAAGCAAGTCAGGAAGAGTTTATCTTGACAACATTGCTATGCATTGGCAGTTCAACTTGGCAACTTCCCGTGGCAGCTTCCGAGGCTGGTGGAGTAAGATTAGGCCGTTGTAGTTCCAATGAAACTCTGGAGAGGCTTTGATGTAGTTATACTTCGGCTCATATCATCTGAGAATGTAATAATGAAGCCGGACATGCTTTTTAAAGTACTTGCCGTAGTGTAACACTTTTGAAATTTGACACACGTGTGTGTGTGTGTGTACGTGTGTGTGTGTGTGTGTGTGTGTGTGCGTGCACGCGCACCAATATTATATATGTGCATGCTAATTCAGCTGTCAGTCAAATGTTCCATTCCTGTTTCAGGTTGGCTGTCCTTATCTGTAGGGTAAGGTAATCAAACCTTATTGAGGCCTTTTATAGATTCTCTTCCTGGATGAACAAATCAAAATATTTTAATGATAGTTGCAAAATTGCTCCAAATAGTGTGAGGAGAGATTTACTAACAAATGGTGGACAGTTAAGCAGTAGTTTTCACTGAAAAAAATTCATTGAAAATGTTCCAGCTGTGAACTGTACCACAAAAAGCTGCATGTTCTTTAGAACTTACACTGGAAGAAATACCGTAAGTTGGACAGCTATAGTGAATCTAGCAAGCATATATCCAAACTGGTGTTATTTGGCTTAACCCTAAATCTGCTTTGTCTGACATTACTCGAAGATGCTTGGCCTCATCCTGAAAGGCGTGAGACAGAAACAGAGAAGATTCAGATGCTTGGTCTTCTAGAATTCTTAACCTGTGCTTTAATCTGTTGACCAACATATTTGTATAGGAGACCCATTTCCATGATTGGGTTGAACAAAACAGTCTCTTTTTTTATCTGCAGGTTTGGACTCCTTCTACAGCTACACCGAGTTTATTGTCGGAATCACTGTTTTTTGCATCACTCTGCTCATCGTAGTGATAACTATACTGTGTACTGTCATAAAGAAAAGATGCATTAAAAGAGATATGCGGTTCCGAGAGGCTGCTTTGCCTGGGATGCCGGCAGAGCCCCAGCTGCAACCAACAACCTTTGATCATAGTAACATCAATCAACTCCTTACTCTGGACACTGCCCAGCTAAAGGTCAGAGCCAAACCACCAGAACTGCCCCTGCAATTGAGGACTGGCCCCAGTGAAACGTACAGAGTATCTATTGAGCAGTCTGAACGTTTGTGAAGAAGAAAAAGGGGGGGAAATGCAACATAAATTGCAATTAAACCCCTCCTTCCTCCCTATTTCATATTAAACTTTTCTTTGTTGTGGCTGAGCAGATGCAACTTTTTGTTTCTCGATCGATCTTACATAAATTGTTACAGCTTTCTCCCTGTATCTGTCTCCTCTTAGGTTTAATGAAAATATAATGCTGAGGAAAAAATTATGTTTAGGTTTTTGGATACTGAATTGTCTGCCTGTCTTCATATGATAGATAGAAATGAATGTAACTACTGAATGTAACTACTGTTTTATTAACTATTGTTAATTGTTAATAAAATTGGCATCTTGCTTTTCATGCAACTCTGCACTTTGGTTAATATTTTGGAAACTTGCATAAGGAATGGGAGAGAGTTCTTTACGGATTAACTAGATGCAAATCAGACTCTTATGGCTTATAGAAAAAATATGGTTGATTGTCACATAGGAAAGCAGCCTGTGTTTCACCAGAAGTATCTGGTAGAAAGCATAAAGTATAATGTGGTTATCAGAATTTTGCTATAGCCTCAGTTTTGGATTTCACTGAGGAAAGCTGTGCATTTTCTAACCATGGCTACAATTTTATGTGCTGGCTTTAGAGAATATTGCAAAATAAATCAGAAGACACCATTCTTGCTGATGTCCCTGAAACAATTGATTTGTTCTTTAATAGTTAAATTGTTGGCTTGATCAGCTCGGATGCCTATATTTCTTCGGGTAGATGGCTGTATTTTTTCACTGGCCACTGTTCCATAGTGCTGAGTGCAGGCAGGTCATGTACAACTGATTCAGACAGCTGCTTTGTGAGCTACACTTTGCTCTGCCTTGATAGCCAACGTCTATTTCCCCTCAATAATGATGCTGGCAAGTGGAACTCCCCTGGGCATTTTAATGAGGTCCAGGTCAAAAGCAGTGATTGGTTGATGCCTTTCCTTTCCCAGCAGCATCACTCCACCTCCCCTGAATTGGAAAACCCATCACAGATCACTCTCCTACGCACTACAGTGAGCCTTTTTGGGATGATGAGAAACTGGAAGTCAAAAAGCTGGCATTCTTCCTCCACCAGAAGCTATTATAACCATGCTGACAGTTTAATAATCGTGTTTAAAATAAAATAAATGCCCTGTGCCCATCTTTCAAGTTGTCCTAATGGCAGTACATCAGCCCAGAAGTGCTGTCATTTCGACTTGCTCTCAACTCTCACATCCTGTGTTATTTCAGGAGAGGAGCAGACATGTGCCCGAAATTGAAAAGCAGGTTGACCGATCAGAGGTGCAGTATGAGGGAGACACCAGCTGAGGGCTGTCCTCTTTCACTGCCTCCTCAAGAACCCCCCCCCCTTTTTTTTTGCCTGATGGCTTTGAAGATTGACGTCCACCACTGCTCCCACTGCTTTTAAAGGCAACAGTAGTGGAGAGTACTTTGTTGATGATCATGCTGTTACTGCTCCTCTATTCCTGTTTCTAAAAAGATCTTTAAAATGGGAAGGAATAAATCTCCAGTGCTTTCTCACAAGGGCAGAGTTAAGCAAGGAACCCATGCAAAATCTGACTTAGGCTTTGGAAAACATCAGGCAAGCATTATGCGGGCAGATGTCTGTAGAATCCAGCTGTCATGCCATTCCACCAGCATGAACCACAATGGTCATGGAGAGCAGTGCTCAGCCATCAGGGGGCAGGGAGAAGAAGCACCAAAAATCATGCCTGCAGCAAGGCTTGTGCCAGAAGACAAATGGAAAACATTGTTCTAACCAGTGGTGAAATCCAATTTTTTTTTACTACCGGTTCTGTGGGCGTGGCTTGGTGGGCGTGGCAGGGGAAGGATACTGCAAAATCCCCATTCCCTCCCCACTCTGGGGCCAGCCAGAGGTGGTATTTTCCGGTTCTCCGAACTACTCAAAATTTCCGCTACCGGTTCTCTGAACTGCTCAAAGTTTCAGCTACCGGTTCTCCAGAACCTGTCAGAACCTGCTGGATTTCACCCCTGGTTCTAACATTGGATCAATTAAATATGAGGTTAGGCAGCCTCAGCTATAGACAGGGGATGAGGACAGATCCTTAAAGAACAAGTAGTCTGGCATGTTCAAGATTGATGTCCATTGGGGAATATATGAGGATCAGTCCATGGAACTGGTGTGTGTGTGTGTGTGTGTGTTTCAGAGCTAATCTACTCTCCAATTAGAGCTAATTAGTGACTGCTAGAGGCTCCCATACACATGGCTGCTTCAAATCAATCACCTTTGCTTTCATGCACTTTCTAGTAGAATTTTCTATTTCTTTAAATTGATTTGCTGTCTTCAACAAAATCTCAAACAGCATAGTCCGTAAATAAAAGAATAAATACTGTTCCCTGGATGAATTTTTCATCTTTTTGCTGGGATCATGAGAACTAGAAATGTATACTTTAAAACTACTAACTACTGTATTCTTAATTACCGTAAATTACAGAGGCACACAGTCATTTGCTTAACACTTAGATGGCATCAGTTTAATAATGCTGTTAAGGCCTAGTGCAGCGGTTCTCAACCTGTGGGTCGCGACCCCTTTGGGGGTCGAACGACCCTTTCACAGGGGTCGCCTAAGCGCGCGCTAGCCCGCCACACCCCCTTTGTCACCTGAATGTGCGCGGGGAGGGGGCAGGGAGGGGCGGGGGTCGCGGCATTAGGAAGGTTGAGAACCACTGGCCTAGTGAATAAGGAGAGTGCATCATCTAAAATGGTATAAAATTCTTAATATGGATAGTACATTGAAAACAGCAAGCATTTCACTTTCTGAAGGGTCATTTAAATTGTCGGTTTCCAAAAGAAAAGTGTGGGTTACAGCGTGCTTATAGCCCTGCTCTTATTTTCTGTTTGTTCCCGTTTAAGCTTGGCTTCTGTTATCTTCATCCCCATCATTTGGCCTCAGTTCATTGAACTCAGTTTTTTTCAGAGTAAGCAAGTCCGAGTGCAAGATCCTAAGGTTTTGTCTTGGACAGGTTTTAAAAGAGCTTAATTTTCAGGGCACGCTTTATCCACAAGAGGGCAGTGTCTTCTGCAGAATGAAACTTTCAGCTTTATTATAGGTTGTACTAGTGCTGTATAAAGCATGCATTTCAGGTAATTCTCTGTTAAATATCCTCAGGTCTCCTATTCTGCATTCTTAAAGTGAATATTTTTATACTCTGGAGCAAGCTAAGACATCAAAGGAAGTGATAGCATAGACCTAATCTCTGCTTAGGGTGTCTGCTCGCCTAAAAAATAAATCTTCATTAAGGGGAGGGTACTCTGTGAGTTAGAACTTGATTCTGATTTTATTTACAATGTTTGTGTAGCTGTTTATTCACTTTCCATATCTATTTTTTTCAAAACAAAAACAATATATGAAAATAATACAGGTGATTCTAAGAATCCCTAAGAACTTGAACACTTTGGCTTCACACCTCATAACATACCAGAATTGAGTAGTATTCCCTGATAAAGAGGTATTCTGTCAAAATATTCTGGGACTTTTTTCTGTACGTAATAAAGAATGCATATTTTCTTATATCCCCTTTTCTCTATTTTCCACTGATTTCTTATCTCAAAACTCTCTGGAATATATTTTACCTTTGTTGTTCTGTATTGGGATTGCGAGAATTTCTTCAGGCCCTTATGGTTTGAAACAAATACAGGTATAGTCCTTACAACCACAATCAAGCCCAACATTTCTGTTGCTAAGCAAGACAGTTATGGATAAAACCAACCAGGGGTGGGCTTCAAAAATTTTAGCAAGTGGTTCTCTGCCCGGTTGCTGGGTGGGCGTGGCCATGGTGGGCATGGCCAAGTTGGCCTCCTGCACCACAGTGGGGGGGGTTTGCCCTCCCCGGGCTCTGGAGGCTTTCTTCGAGCCTCCGGGAGGGCAAAAACAGCCTCCCCAGGCTCCAGAGGCCCTCTAGAGGCCTGTTTTCGGCCTTCCTGAACTTCCAGTAGGCCCGTTTTTCGCCCTCCCCGAGCCTCCGCGTGCGCCCTGCACTTACCTGCATCCAAAACGGGCCGTGTGAGGATTCCTGGGAAGGGAGGGGAGGGGTGGGTGTGGCCAGCCAGGAGTGGGATTTGGGGGTTCTCCGAACTGCGCAGCATCTTAGCTAGAGGTTCTCCCGAACCCCTACGAACCCCCAGCAGCCCACCCCTGAAACCAATCCATAGCACACAATTGGTTCGCCTAACAACTGGAGCATTTGCTTAATGACCACCACAAAAAAAGGTTGCAAAATCAGGTCGGCCAAATGAATGACCTGTTATTAAAACAGGTTAAGACTATCACGACTTACAACCATAATGGGCAGGCTCCATTATGGTCGTATGTCAAGGACTATCTGGGAAGATTTTTGGGGTTTTTTGTAGAAAGAACAATTTAAATGGAGAATGGAGAATCTACTCTCCAAGTTCTGGGGAAAGAGATAGAACACTGGAATTTATCCAATTACTCTATTCTTTTAAATATTCCATATATGAATACAGGTATAATGATATACCTATGTTAGATTTTGAAATTAAAAATAAGCTAACTTTCAGAATATTTATGCAAAAACAGATACTCTTAAAATATATGTTAAGATTCCACAATTATGAACTTCAATAAAGATAGCAACGTATAAATCTTTCCATTAACCTAGGTGAATAATAGCAATAGCACTTAGACTTATATACCGCTTTACAGTGCTTTACAGCACTCTCTAAGCGGTTCACAGAGTCAGCATATTGCCCCCAACAATCTGGGTCCTCATTTTACCCACCTTGGAAGGATGGAAGGCTGAGTCAACCTTGAGCCGGTGAGATTTGAACCGCTGAACTGCTGAACAGTCAGCTGAAGTAGCCTGCAGTACTGCACTCTAACCACTGCGCCACCTCGGCTCCTTAGTCATGGAAAATCAACATTTCCCACCATTTCTGGCCATTAGCAACCCTAGCTGAAGATGTATAATAAAAGTTAAAGGGATGGGAAAAAAAAGGAAAAAAAATCTCTTTTTTTCTTTTTTGTTAGGAAATGTCAGGCATATAAATTTGAGACATATATTGGAGACAAGTGGAAAAATATTGGAGACAAGCGGAAAAAAGGCTTAAGGACTTCTATTTTTATTTCAGGCTGGAATCAAAATATTTATTACATGTTCAAGGGAGTGTTACAAGTCTGCCCATATTCCTACTTGGATATATTTAGATTCATCCTACTTTGGTGAATAAATGATTCACTTGAAGAAAGTGCTCTGAAGGTACTTCCATGTCCCCAATATTGCCACACTTTGCAATTACACTAATTTAAAAAAATTAATCTGCTCTTTTCCTTGGACTTTACTGATTACTTTAAAAAACACCATAGTTGCTATAATAGGGGGAGGTTAACAAGCCGCCACAAATGTATTCCCCTCACTCAATGCAAAAGCCATGCTCAAAAGACTGGCAAAATTCTGGTGGCAAAGGCACCAGGCAAAGTCAGAAAGCAGGCATGCTCATACAGTTGGAAAAACCTTACAGAGTTCCCACACAGAAGGCTGAGACTTACTTTTTGCAGTTTCTGCTCTACCACAATCAAGCTAGAAGTAATGGTTCAGGTGCCTGCCAGTGACAGTGAGGTGGGATCACAAGGACAGACTGTCTGAGACAGACATCCATTTTTTCATGTGGAAATGTTTTTGGAGCAGAACTGGAGCCTATCCAAGCAAACATCGTCCATCAAGAGCTGTGGTGGCGCAGTGGTTAGAGTGCAGTACTGCAGGCTACTTCTGCTGACTGCCGGCTGCCAGCAGTTTGGCAGTTCGGGTCTCACCAGCTCAAGATTGACTCAGCTTTCCATCCTTCTGATAACCATTTGTCTGAAGTGGTGTAGGGTTTCCTGCCTAAGCAGGGGGTTGGACTAGAAGACCTCCAAGGTCCCTTCCAACTCTGTTATTGTATTCTATGCCTGTAAAATGAGGACCCAGATTGTTGGGGGCAATATGCTGACTCTGTAAACCACTTAGAGAGGGCTGTAAAGCACTGAAAAGCGGTATATAAGTTTAAGTGCTATTGCTATCACAGATACAGGGAGCCATCACATGAGAGCTGCCTCACCTTTCTGCCATAAGAATCAGGCAAAGGAGTTCACCCTGTAACTAATAAATTGCTCCATTATTATTTCTGGTCAAGTTTTCTTTAAACTAGTATACAATGTTCCAGCTCAAACTTCTTGCTCAGATAGCCACCACCATCCAAAATAATTCCTCTCATAGAATTATGAATGCCTTCTAGTGTCCAGGAAATTATTGTGCAAAAATTACAGGCTTCCTTTTTGCATACCAGCATGAGGGAAAACTCGTATGTGCTCCATTGACCTGTAAGAGTTGATAATGTCCATAATCTACAGAAATTGAATTAATGCAGAGGACGTAACATGGCACACTGCAGATGGGCAGGATTACAACTCCTATTAGCTATGAACTGAAAGGCACCATTTTAAGCCAGTTAGCTGCCAGGACTAAGTTCAAGGTACTTGTAATGGGATATGAAGCTCTAAACAGCTTAATATCTGGATATGTTCCTGCCTGGGTATTAAGCTCCAATGGGTGGGTTCCTCATTTTTCAGGGATATATGCTGTGCAGTCATCAAGAAAAGACCTTCTCCATATTAATATCCCAATTGTGATATTATTTCAGATTTTCAGAAATTAAACTTGTGTTTTATTGTAAATTAAATAACCCATGACCCTTCAAGATATTTACTTATCACTCACACATCCTACCTGACCACACTTCCCTTGCTTACACCCTCATGCACCTGCTAGCATCCATCTCAACCCAACCTGCATCTCACCCCCACACATCTTCCCCAACCCTCGCCGCACCTTCCTTGCACCCTCACACATGCATTTGCACCTCTGCGCACCCGTGTACCCACCCCAAGCTGCACTGCACCCCTGTGCAATCTCCCTGAACTGCACAATACCTCTTGTGCCCTTCCGTGCACCCTCCCTGACTCACATGACACCTCTCATGCACCATCCCTTACCTGTGCGATGCCTCTCCCACATCCCTTTACATCCCCTCGCTCCCCTCACTCCCTCCCCTCCCCTGGCAGAATCCTTGTGGGAAGCATCTTTGTGCGAAGCAGGCTGGGAACATTGAAAATGTAGCTCAGAGCTGACTGTGGCAGAGTGGTGGTACAGCTATGTGGCAGCACTGAAGCAGACACAACTTTGACATATTTCAAGGAAGTCAGATGTCAAAAATCATGTGAGGGTCCTTGCTTAACGGGGTTTGCTGGCACTGCTATCACTAAGTGGCAATAGCAATAGCACTTAGACTTATATACCGCTTTATAGTGCTTTACAGCCCTCTCTAAGCGGTTCACAGAGTCAGCATATTGCCCCCAACAATCTGGGTCCTCATTTTACCCACCTCGGAAGGATGGAAGGCTGAGTCAACCTTGAGCCGGTGAGATTTGAACTGCCGAACTGCAGCTAGCAGTCAGCTGAAGTAACCTGCAGTACTGCACTCTAACCACTGCGCCACCTCGGCTCTTTGTATGATGTCTAATGTGTGATGTCACATGCCACCACAGTGGCATGTGACATCACACATTATGACCACATCACTCAGTGACAGAAATTCTGGTCCCGATTACCATAATAAACCAAGGACAATCTGTAGTCCTTACCACAGTGTTTTTCAACTTTGGCAACTTTAAGATGGGTCGACTTGCTGGCTAAGTAATTCTGGGAGTTGAAGTCTGTGCATCTTAATTTGCCAAAATGGAAAAACATGGGAGTTATCTGATTGGGAATGGTTATACTGGGGAGAACTTGGTGCAGTTATTTTATCATTTGACCCTCTTATTATTCATCAGCCTGAATATATCAAGGCCCATGGTCCATGCAGTAATGTTTATTATGAATCTCCAGACAGGAGAACTGTTTAGTCCAGATGAATACCTCCCTCCCCACAAGGATTTTCCTTCAGAACTCTATTTTTCTCTCTCTTTGGTTTGGTTTGTTATTGCTTAAAGGAGATTCTTTATTGCTCCTTGAAATATAATAGTGGCATTTTATCTACATTTTTCTCATTTTCTTTACCACTTAATTAGCCTTTTTAACGGTGTCATTGCACTAAAGGCAATTTTAGATGAGTTATTTACAGTTTCCCTGGATTTACGGGAGAAACCTAGGATTATAATCTTTTACTAGCACACTTACATGCATTTCTTACCCCAGGACAAACAGGACGGGCTGCCAGGGGCCCCTGAGATAAATGAGGAAAGAGAGAGCGGTAAATCCCCATATTTTCTTCTCCAGCAATGTGCCCGCGTAAAGAGGCCATTGTGTGACGCTATTATTTTCTCAGGCAGTCACTTGCAATGGTGCTGAATAAAAGCGCTTCAGGGCTGCTGTCAGCTGAGTCTCCAGCTGCTTTCCAAGAAATGACTGTTGATCGTCTGGGAACAAAACATACCACCAAACGTCACCAGCATATTTATTTTAAAGCCCTCTGAGTGCTGTTAATTACCATGCTGTGGAATGCGAAAGGAGCAGAGGAGAGAAGCAAAACAAGAACTTGCCTACGGCAACCGCTCACGCAGCGCCTCCCCCCCCACCCCCCAGGCCGTTTAAGAGAATTTTGCATGGCGAGTCGTCCACGGGCAGTCGCAGGCCACCAGGTGACCCCCAAGGATTTTCTAGGGATGAATTGAAAGCTGCTTTTTAAAGGGGGAGTGGAAATAGTTGTATCGCTTTATCCAAAAAAAAAAAATCAATCCCCGATCTTGCTGGTGAGTTTCTCTGTGCGTGAACAGTTTCTCATCTGGGGATTTTTACATTTCCTATATTTCCTTGGTGAGAGCACTGAGAACCATGGAGTCTATCCACTCCCAGTGCTATTTTTGGAGGAATAAGGATAACATATAGAATAGAATAGAATAGAATAGAATAGAATAGAATAGAATAGAATAGAATAGAATAGAATAGAATAGAATAGAATAGAATAGAATAGAATAGAATAGAATAGAATAGAATAGAATTCTTTATTGGCCCAGTGTGATTGGACACACAAGGAATCTGTCTTGGTGCATATGCTCTCAGTGTACATAAAAGAAAAGATAAGTTCATCAAGAATCATAAGGTACAACACTTAATGATAGTCCGGGTACAAATAAGCAATCAAATCATAGTAGGAACCAGTCAATATAAATTGTAAGGATACAAGCAGCAAAGTTACAGTCATATCTATGCAGTCAGGTTCCTGCTCTAGTGCAGCCACGTGCTTTGTAATGATTAAGGAACCAAGAAGGGAGAACTGATCATGTTACCTAGTTTGGGTAATGAAACGTCTACAGGAAAACAACCAAATTTAGAGAGCACCAAGGAGCCCTTGACTAAGGAACCATTAGGAACTTCCATCCAGAGCCATTTTCTGCACTTGAACCCATCACCAACGATCCAAACTCCAGATATCTACATGTGGCAATGCCTGATTGAAATGTTTGGCTATAATTAGTCAACTCTGTGTTCCTGGAAAAAGGAGCAGAAGGGACATTGCTGAAATGACCTTGATTCCCAAGTGCTTGTCAAGCATTTCAAGGTGTTTGACTTTCTGAGAACAAATTGTAAGGCAGAACAAGCCAGCAGATGACAGCAAAGAATAGAGATGCAGTGATTCAACATTAAGTATTTTATATATTTAAAGTGCTTTTTACAGCAAACGTTGTTGTTAGTAGACACAAAGCATACACGATGCATGATTGCCATACTTGCATACTTTAAGGATCTCTGCACCAATCACGGCACCGAGAAATACGGAGGTGGGTGTATTTTAAAATGGCTTTAGAACAGGGTTTATTTTCATGGGAGCATATCTGTTGAGTCCATGAAAAGACTCTGAAGATTTGCACTAATTTTTGTGTTTGACCTAACATACTTTTGATGTTTGAATTTTTATAGTTGATGAGTATGCCTGATACCCAAAGCCCAAGTGCATTCCCCATATTTCTTCCAGATTTTAAATTTGAATATGATGGGATATTATTAAATGTGCAGGAATGTATTTTTTTAAAATTAAAGTTGAAGTACGTTTATATTCAATATAACCCAGTTTTTAATCTGATCCTGACAACTTTCTGGAGTGTGGCCTCGAGTGTGCCATTCAAAAGCCAAGCACAACCTCCCCCCCCCCCTGCATCTGAAAAAGACTTGGCTCCTCTCATTTAAAAGTTAAAAGACTAACTGAAATTAGAAACAAAGGTCTAGTGTGACCCTTGCTCCTTTGTCCAAGTGTGCAAGCTTGCATCAAGACATAGAAACAGAAAAATGCAAATAGTGTGCATCTTGTGTAGCAGTGGGGATATGTTAACCGTACCTTGAGGCTCAACATTTTGTTCTTTTGGAATCAATGCAGTCCTTGACAGATGGGTTATTGCAGCTAAAGAAACAGAATCAAGCTCTGACAGAGAGGAATGCTGGCAAGAAATGAGGTTTTAATCCCCGGCCTTGTCACGTGAGCAGATTTAAGCTTAATACTCTTGCCCTATGACAGGCTGCGTAAGTCACTGTTTTGTTGCTGTCTAACAAAGCATCTGTTTGTTTTTGGACACACACATCAGTATTTCCACTCCTTATTTAGCAGTATTGTGTTCCTCTTGGATGAAGTTTGATTTTTCTTTTGCCTTTATGGGCAATCCATGGGTTCACACCCTTTGTGGTTTCAGTTTTGCACATCAATTAAGGTATTGTTTTCAAAGTAGTATAAAAATACTACTTACATCCAGAATCTGATAGGCCCGGATAGCTATTCCCCTGCCATTTATTCACTCAGATAATCCACTTGTATAAATGACATTGCTTTTTAACCTTCCATACGTGTATAAAATGTGCAACATAACCTAATGTCCAAATTGCTCTATCTGTATAAGATTTCCTGTCAAAAAGCAATCCGGTATATAAAATAAAATGAGCAACTTCACAAAGCATTTCTAAATTCTGTAAGGCTTCCATCCATCTCAGTGAACAGAGGACTGCAGACTAAGGCACTTCTTCCTGGGAATATGAAGGGACAGAGTGATCTTGGGAAGAGATAAATTGTCTCATGCAATCCAATCTGAAACACTGCCCTTGCAACAGAGGTGGGTTCCTCCCGGTTCAGACTGGTTCGCCCGAACCGGTAGCAACCCGCTGGTGACGTCACAGAGCCGGTTCAGTCAGTGCCGGTCCGTGGACGCCGCCATTTTTTTTTGGGATTTTTTTTTTTTTTGGAAATTTTTTTTTGGGGGGGAAACTTTTTTCTTCTTCTGTGCATGCGCAGAAGCCGAGTTCCTGGCACTGCGCATACATCGCCATCTTGTTTTTGGCTTTTTGGGGGGAATTTTTTTGGATTTTTTGGCACTGCGCATGTGCGCGTGTGCAAAGCGCGCGGCCGCCCAAGAGGCGCACGCCTTGCAACTGATGATAATTCCCTAAGGGTAACTATTAAAAGGGGAATGGGAGAGATGGGCAAGAGAACATCCTGTTTCCTGAAGCCCATCTTTGAAACATTGCACGTCACTACAACTGGTTAAGATGGTCAAGAAGAAGGTCAAAAGAGAAATTCAAAAGTAGATTAAAGCAGCAAATATAAAAGACAGTCCATCATCTATCTATATATTACTAAAACTCTTGTGTCTCTTCGTAACCTTCAATTGGGTGAAACGGTGCAACGCCCCTGCGGTCAGCCATGGTCACGTGATCCTCATTTTCAACATTCCCTGACAGTTTCCCTTGAGTCACTGGGAAAGCCAGCAGCAACACATTCGGTGTTCTCCCTGCGAGCTTTCCACAAGCAAAAAACTACTTAATCCAAACTACTGAAAAGTACAGTAGAACTGCAGAACTGAACTATTTTTATGAGAATATAGGGTGGAAAGTAAAATAAATCTAGCAGATTGGGAGGAACAAGGAAATAAAGGAAAAAGACAGTATATCATAAATCAGGCGTCCCCAACCCCCAGGCTGCAGACTGGCACTCATCTGCAACCCACCAGGAACCAAGCTGTGCAAGTGAGCAAAACCCTATCTACGCATGCACAGGATCCAGGCAGTGCATGAAACCACATACCCCTGATCCGCGGAAAAACCGCCCTCCATGGAACTGTTCCCTGGCACCCAAAAGGTTGGGGGCCACTGTCATAAATGATTGTACAGAAGTAAAGGCTGATGTATTTAGTGGGCCTACTGCTAAGTAAGGATATATTGAGTTAGAGAAGGCAAACCATTACCTATTTCCTCTGGTAAAGCTTTGGGCAGATATTTAAAGCCTTTGGTTTGAAACATTGTATAATGTCCACTCAAACCAAGTAAAACACCATTGTGTGGTGGTGGCACAGTAGTTAGAATGCAGTATTTGCAGGCTACTTCTGCTGACTGCCGGTTGCCAGCAGTTTGGCAGTTCGAATCTCACCAGGCTCAAGGTTGACTCAGCCTTCCATCCTTCCGAGGGTCGGTAAAATATAAGTCTAAGTGCTATTGCTATTGTATGCCAGCCATAACTGCTTTTTGCAAGATGGGTGGCTGTACAAATTTAATAGCTACCTAAATAAAACAAAATATTGTAGGCAGTCCCTCCGTTAAGAATGGATTCCGTTCTCTCTGTCTTTAACCCAAATTTGTGTTTAAGTTGGAACTTGTACTTATAAACAGGCTGTATATTACCAAAAATGGGGGGGGCATTGTTCTCTTTTCTGGAGCCAACAAAGCACTGCCTTTTATTTAGGAGCTCAACTCAGCATATACAATGCTTCCTCACCCTAGAATTAATCTGTGGAGTAAATTGCAAAAGAGTAAATAGCTCCAAAGCCATCCAGAGAGTGACTTTTGTGTGACTGGGCTGGATTGGATTAGACGGTAAATCTCCCTGGACCCAGTCCAACATCTTACCTCCACTACATTACCTATCTGTCTGTTTCATATTTATATTATATACTTACAGGCCACTTTTTTTCCCCCAATTGTATTTTCTCAAAGCAGCTGCCAACATATAAGCAACCATAAATAACTTTAAAATCAACATATAGTAAAGTATATGTATTTACTATATGCTCAACAAAATACAACAAATCTAATAAATTAGACACAGTGCACAATCTAATTTATTAGATTTGTGTCAAATCTTTTGTACTGGAGCTCAAAGCCAGGTATATAGTATTCCCTCCTTCTAGCTTTTTCCATCCTGCAATAACAAACCTCTTCAAGAGACTGACCCAAAAACACCTAGTGAATCTCTCTGCTCCTTGTCTAACACCTTAATTGCACCACCATCCTGGCTCTAAAAATTAGAATATAGAACATATCGAAGTAAAACAATAGGGTATTTCTTCAATAATTAGTTCTTTCCAATTTAATTGCCTTTGGATGCCCTCCTTGGCTCCTTCTTGTGAGCCACAAGTCTTTAGTATTGGACTAATATAAAGCACATTATGGGTAATGGAGTAGATCCTGGAATGTAGACACTATTGGCTGATTGTTTATATGCATTATGGTTGGAGCCAACTCCTAGTAATTGCCTAAAATTTCTTCCTCAGAATGATCTGTCTCCAGCCTAACCCTTCCAGTCTTCTAACAGTGCACTCATGGCCTTTCACCTCTAGGCGGTAAACAGATCAGGAAACTGACTGCACATAGAGACTATACTTTACTGAGATGGACTACAGTAACAATCTGATTGTACTTTCCTTTCTTATACTCCAGAATTGGGGGAGGGGAGAGCCAGTCTGAATCTTTTTCTAATACTTTCCTGCCTCCCTGGGCTTAATACATACTCTAGCACCTGTTGTTGTCTTCATGGCTTCTGGATGCCTTCTTCAGGGTCATCTCCATGGCTGCCAGCATGGCTCCTATAATCAAAGTCATCCATCTTGCTGCTAGTTATCCTCTTCTTCTCTTTCTTTCTTTCCTTCCATCCTTCCCAGCCTTACAGATTTCTCAAAGGAATTAAGTCTTCATATAACTTATTTGTCCAAAATAAGATGGCTTGAATCTGACTATTGATGCTTCAAATGCAAACACTATTGACTTGTTCTGTGATCTATTTGCTTGTTTTCTTAGCTATCCATTAGTTGTTGTTGTAGTTTACTTTATTGTCATTGCACCTCGAACAATGAAATTAAATACCATTTTCAGTGTACATTATACATAAAAAATAAAACAAAAACACACATCCTTCACATTATCAGGAATGTTATCTAACACCAAAGTTCAAAAGCCTCAGTATACTGCTTATTAGAGTAAGGCCTGCTTATTCAAAATCCAACCTTCACTTCCACAGAATATCACAGGAAAAAAACCTATTGCTTGCTTGATTCTGACCTTTGTAAATATAGATACGTTCTGGTGCCTGACTATCTTTTCCAAGGCCTTCATTGATATCCTACCATGTGCTGGTCTCTGGCACATTTCTTGAGTACTGGTTCCTTTACTGTTAACAGTTGATCCTAAAAAGCACAAGTTGCTCACCATTTCAATATTTCCATTATCAGGTCTAATGGAAGGCAGATTGCTGTACCTACCTCATGAATTTGGTTATCCTTATATTGAAGCATAGTCATGGTGCTCCTTGACTTTCATTCATTCATGAGCTTGCAGATCATTTGCATTTCAGCTATCAGAGTAGTGTCATCAACCCAGCATAGGTTATTAGTGTTTCTTCCTCGGATTTTAAGACCATATGGGTTCTTCTAATCCAGTGATGGCGAACCTTTTTTGGCTCGGGTGCCAAAAGGGTGCGCGCGCGCGCGATAGCATGCGTGCACGTGCCCACACCCATAATGCAATGCTCTCCCCTCCACGCATGCGCACAACCCCCGCGCTGCCCCCTGTGCATGCGCACAACCCCCCGCTTCCCCCCCCCCCGTGCATGCGCACAGGCCTCACTGAAGCCTCTGGACTTCCGGTAGGCCCGTTGGGCTGTTTTTCACTCTCCCCAGGGTTCAGGAAAGCCTCCTGAAGCCCGGAGAGAGCAAAAAACGGCCAAAAGAGCCAACCGGAAGTTCATTTCCAAAGTTCCGGTTGGGCCGTTGGGCCGTTTTTCGCCGTCCCCAGGGTTCAGGAGGCTTTCCTGAAGCCTGGGGAGAGTGGAAACGGCCGAAAAGAAGGCCGAAAATCAGCTGGCCAGCGCGCGCATGTGCTCTAGAGCTGACACAGGGCAACGCCTCGCGTGCCCTCACATATGGCTCCGTGTGCCACCTGTGGCACGCGTGCCATAGGTTCCCCATCACTGTTCTAATCTGTTCCCTGACCCTATATGGTCCTCCTATATAGGTTGAATAAAAAAGTAGACAGTATACAACCTCGTCTCACATTTTTGCCAACCTTGAACCAGTCTACTTTGGTTCTATCCAGACTGTAACTTCCTGAGCTGTGCATAGATTTTGCCTGAGGACAATGTGATGTTCTGGGATTACCATTTTCCTAAGAACATTCCATTGCTTGACATGGTTGACATAATCGAAAACCTTTCTATAATCTATAATCAGACTTTTTTTTTTTTTTTTTAGTATTCTTTGGTTTTCTCAATTATGCCATCTGCATCAACATGTCTCTTGCCCCTTAACCTTTTCTAAAGTCAGTTTGAACATAAAGTTTAACTGGCAAAAACTGGTAAGTCATTCTCCTACTTCCTTTCTATTACCTCAGCTACTCAGTTAATTTTTTTTTCTTTATTATTTCCAGATTTGGTATTCTAATCTCAAACCACAAACAGCACATCTTGCTTGCATGTGCTGTCAGTTTTAGATAGAACTTGATCATAAAACATGTCAAGCTCCTCGTCTTCTGCATCAGTGGCTGAAGCCAAAACTTGGGACTACTGTTATTTTATTAAAGGGTTGTCAGCGAAGCTTAATTGAATTAACTCAATCATTGACGCTACTGTTTTTGCTATATTCATTCTCACAATGAAAGCAATAGTTTTAATGTCCTGAGTAATAAATGATGAAATTCCAGTCCATTTCAACTAAGATGTCAATGTATAGTTGATTTCATGTTCTAGCTATAATTCTGCCTTTACAGCTTTAGATTTTCTCTTCTTGCATGGCAACATCAGCAAGCAGAGCAGAAGTGGGTTGCTCCCGGTTCAGACTGGTTCTTTAGAACCGGTAGTGGGATTTTTCCCCCGTTCGCCGAACCGGGAGCGATCGCCGGAGAGAGCCCACGAACCGGCTCTCTCGGCAGCACCATAGGCAGCGCCATTTTGTTTTTGGCTTCTGCGCATGCACAGAAGCTGTTTTTTGCTTCTGCGCATGCGCAGAAGCTGGGTTTTCGGCACTGCGCATGCGTGCACCGTGCGGCCGCGTGGCACGTAATGCATGCGCGCCCATGCGGCGCGGGAGGAAGCGAACCGGCGGCGAGGTAAGTTAGAACCCACCCCTGAAGCAGGGGTGCCAAAAGCTTTAATCTAGTACTCCAAAGGAACCTCAGCTCTTTCTCAGTACCATGTTGAGTGTCATCCAACCTGAGGGGTTCATCATCTGACACTATATCATCAGTCACTTTAAATTTTCTGTCCATGGGGTTTTCTTGGTAAAAATACTGAAGTGGTCTACCACTGGCTTCTCCCACACAGTGTGAAGCATTTGCCGTTGTATTAAAATGATCATCTGCCTCCAGCATATTTGCTATTACTATGGCCCAGTATGCTTGCTTTAGCGGGGCAGCTGGGATGATCTTCATGATTTGGGTGGCCCCTGTTGGGAGTATATATCAATAGTTTTCACTCATCCCTGCCAGGAACTCCCACAGATACCCTATCATGGTGAGGCAGAATAGCAGAACAAAGCAGAGCTTGGATGTTGCACCTCAAACTGAAACACAGTAAATTGAATTTCAGCCATACAATTTTGAAAGGGCACAGGCCAGAAGTTCACATAGGAACTGAGATATGTGAGAGAAGGGCATGCTTTGGGGGGGCTTTGGACAAGCACTCAGCTCCTCTAGGACTATGAGAGACTATGAGAAGCAGACAGAGAAGGAGTTCAGTGGGAATTCCTGAGAAGCCAAATTCAGCTATGGGAGCTGTAGGAAGGAAATTTCTTATTTGGCCTGTTAGAAGTCTGCCTGTAAATTTACTTTGACAGTTTTGAAGATCATGTTTTTACCCCAACTAGCAGTAAAGACCCTAAATCCATGTGATTCTAGCTTTCTGTATTTGCCAGTTATGTGGGACTTGAAAAATATATATTTTGGAAATGCATCTTCTACTTACTTATACATTTTGTATTGCTTGTTTTCCTCAATTTTGGCCAGAATAGTGTCTCCTTCAAATGGTAAATTATAGGATGGCAAGTGATGAGTTAAACAGGACTAACCCGAAAGCAGGTTCAGTGTTACGCTTGAAACTCAGGGATCATTTCTGGAGAGAAAGCTCTGTTGAGTCATGAGAAGCTTTCTTCTCAATAAACCAGCAAAGATGTAGGCTGAACCACAACAGCTTATTTAATAGTCTCTTCCATTCCACTCATGGGGTCTCTGAATAAATTGGCACGCAGAGTATCAGAGTGGAATAATAATCACCAGTAGAACATCAGCCTCTCTTTAAGATACTGTTTTCTTGTAGTGGAAAAATGTATCCCAGAAGTATTTCTTGGGTAAATAGGGTAAATAGTACTGATTATAAACTGTCAGAGAATGCAGAATCCCAAGTGATTAGCCTTTAATTATTATGCCACAAATTATTTTCGGGTTGCTACTTTTGAAAGCAACTATTATTATGTGATGCTTGCAGAACCGTCTCTGAATTTCAGTCATAAGGGCAATTGCTTAATTACAGATTTTATGTCCAACAAGTACTGCTGGGGGAGGATTCTGAATCGCTTGGGTGAGAACTGAATAGCTGGAGCAGAGCCTGGAAACTAAACAAAAACAAACCTTTTGAATCACACTATTAGTCTACATCCAGTGATGGCAAACTGTGACACGTGTGTCCAAAGTGATATGCCATGACATTTTGGGTGACACACCAGGCATTCGCCAATACTTGACAATAACTATTCCTGAAAGCATACCACCTTCCCACACGGCCTCTGAAAGGGGTGTGAGGGGTATGCTCTTGCATGGCCTCTGGACCCTCCAAAAATCACATGAGAATGCAGCATGCTTTTGTGTGGTTTTCAGAGACTGCAGAGGAAGAGCATTCGTTGATGCTACTTCAAGCACAGAGGCCTTCAGTCTGAACTGGAACAGCTGCAGGGGCCTGTCAACAGAAAGAAAACACTTCCTGAAGGTAAGTGGTGCACAGAAGATCCTGGGGAGCACTGGGCTGTGGGGGCAATCCTGCCATTCCCAAAGGCTCATGCACCTTGGCGGAAATTGTGCAAGGTGGCCTTTATGAGTGACATTAGTGGCACTAGGGGTGAAGTGGAGGTTCGGGCCCCTGCTTTATGTCCAGCCTCAACACTGCCCAGTGCCATTGTACCAGATGGTCTAGATGGGAGAGGGATAGAGAATTGTTTCTCTCTTGTTCAGGTGTGTGTGTGACACACCAGCAGAGTCAAGTTAGGCATTTTTTTTTTAAAAAATGATATGTTAAACCAAAAAGGTTTGCCATCACTGATTAAATCCATCCAGATCTTTTTCCTGATCTACCAATTCACATGGGAGTTATGAAAACTCAAATCACTTGTGATTTATCCTCATTTTTCTGACATTTTTAAGTGTCAGCTTGCCATTGTCCTCTGTCAGGAAGGCGTCAAAGTCACTTTGGGTCACAGAAATGATTTGAAGAAATAGTAATCAAGGGGGCAAAAGGAGCTGTGAAGAAAAATGCACCCATCCCCTATGAAAATGAGGATACTATCTGGGAAGTAGATGCCCTTTGCAAGGCTAATCAGATACTATTTCTTTAAGGCAACATATGCAGCTAAATCTTTCATTTTCACCATTTCACCATGCCATTTTCCCAACTGAGTTTTTCTACCATTCTCTGCTTGGATGCAGCTGTACTTTAGACTTTTTCATCTTGGAATGGAAAGGGTTGGGCAAGCCATTGCTAAAAGGTAATCATATCAGTAAAAAACCAACCACCTGCACTTGTAGCATTGTTTGGACAAGGGGTGGCAGCATTGTCAAACTGATCATGTAGCAGCATTTGTCTCTACAGGTCCTTTGATTCAGGAACAGCAAACACTTATGATCTTCTTTGAGCCAGCATTTTTGGCATGCATAGGATGCTCTGGAGTCTTCAACTCACAGCACTTTAAATGTCTCTTAAGAGAATAATGATTTAGGAAGGCAAATACTGCAGATGAGGTTCAATTCAGGGACTTCCAATTCTCACTATCTGAACTTTATTTTAAATGGTACACGTAGAAAACTTTAAAAGCTCATGGAAATATTGAAAAGCATTAAATGCATTAAAATGCAGACAATTTTCCTCCTCCCCCTAATCTGTTCTGTAATTATCTATTAAGAAATAGATCCTTCTTGAATAATTAATTTACATTATTACAAAAATAAATAGTTTTTATTTACATTTTTTTCTCCAATGTTTTATTACATCTTATAGAGCAAAAACCCAACCTAAACTAACAATCAAGAGAAATAATAAAGAGGAAAAAGAGAATAAGGAAGAAAGCGTGAAAAAGTATAAACAAAAATAAAGGAAAAAACAAATGTTTACAAAGAATACCTTTTGACTTCTTCCATTAATATAATGAAACTTACTTTTGACTCTTAGTTTAAAACTATAATAAAATGCCCATTTTCTCCTCCAGAAAGAAAGGGGGAAATAACTTTAATTTTAAAAAAATACATTTTTTTTTAATCATACAACTCATTCAAAGAGTCCTATCACCAAACTAACCTTGGCTGGTCAAACAAGCTAAGCTTGGTTTATCCTGACTTGGCTAATATTGATTATGAGTAGAAACTGTCACCATTAAATACATGCTAAGGAAACAAGAAAATTTTGACAGAACTCAGTTGCCTCCAGTTAGTAAGCATAGTTGAAAATAATGTCCTTCAGCCTCATTCTAAGAGTTAAACAAGATGCTTATTTACCATAAGTGGATTGTCATGCATAGGATATCAATGGAATCAGGAGATGTGTACAAGAACAATCTTCAAAGTTTCCTTTTTCATGATAAAAAATGCAAACAATCCAATGAAAACAGAGCATGCTGGAAAAGATGTCAGCTGTCAGTGAAGGGAAGGAATAGGGAAGTATGGAGTAATTTGAAGAGGGACTGGATCTCTCAACAGCAGGAAGCTGTAATGCATGTTTTGGCAAAGCCCCATATATACCATGTTGGCTGGGTTTGAAAAGCTAAATAGGATCAGACATGCTTTGATGGGAAACCTTCAAAAAAAAGTCCCAGGACTGCTGGCTAAACACGGAAGTTAAAAATTAATCCCAGGACTAGGGAACAGCAAAATGCTGCTGCATTGTTGACAAGAATATAACATAGACATACCTGTGTGGTCACCAGGAGTCAAGCCTGATTTGAGGAAATCTTAACCTTTTTCACTTCTGAAAAAATTCATGGGAGCAATCATGGTACTGTCTTTAGTGTCAGCTAAAGCTAAAAAAAGCTAAAAAAAAAATATTATTTTTTAGGACCCAGAGGCAATAAACACACCAATGAGTAAGTATTTTTGTTAACATTACCAGGCAAGTTTAAACAGAAAAACAAAAATATACCATACTAAGCGAGATGATAACAAATATATGTTTTGCTATCAAGAGCCCCAGTGGAATGATAATGGAGAAACCTCAAGATAGCCAATGCACACTGCACCTGGCACAAGGCCTGTTTCAAAGCTCCAAATTCAAGAGGCAATATCAGAGTCTTTAATCCGTATCTTGCACCAGATCTTGTGCCAAGAGGCTGGTTGTTTACACCTGGTAACAAAACCTCATGGCCTTGTTTACATGATTGCATGACCTGATCTTAGCAAGATGGTACACCTGTTCATCATGCAAACTGACTGCACCTAGAATGTAGACAAAGACTCTGGTAACTGTCCAGATAAGCAGGTATACCAGCTTAAATATTCTTGGGCTCCTCCCTAATATACTACAGCTGTGTTAAGATTTCTTCCTTATCATTATCTGTCAACAGGAGTGAGAAATAAATAAATAAATTTATACACTATCATAACTCAGAGAATCCTTAATATGAAGGAAATTAAAAGATGTCACTACCTGCCTCGAAATACAATGGTCTTCTGCAATGTCATGGCAGGTAGAAAAGTCTAAGAAATAGACCTGACTCAAGGTCATGTTTTTTTAGCTGGGTGGAGATTTGTATCTGATTCATTGAATTGCGTACTGATTAGTAACTCCCTAAGGTACCAGTTTTGCTTGCTGGGAGGAGAACATCCCCAATCGTATCAAGCACGATTTTAACATGGGCTAGTTGGTCCATCTTGGTCATTGGCTGTCTTGCTACGTAACCGTTCTGGGGCATCTTCACCTCATCCATCATGGTATCATTCATGACTCCAGTTGGTTTCTCTGTAAAATGTAGCACTATCCACAGATGCTCGCTAACTAATGTGTATTTTTTTTTAAAAAAAAGAACAGAACAATGTTGCCTGCTTCACTGACTTCATTTGGCATCCCACAGACCAGGGGTGGGTTCTGGATCCGTTTGCTGCCGGTTCGCTCAGGGTCACGCCATGCGCGCACGCACGCTTTGCACACCTGCGCCCCCACAGCAATCAAAAAATAACTTCTGCTCATGCGCAGAAGCAAAATCCAAGATGGCGGCACCCACGGAACACACCGAAAGAACCGGTTCTGTGACATCATCACCGGTTTACTAACGGTTCTAAAAACCCGGTTAGATCTGGTAGGAACCCACCTCTGCCACAGACCAAACCTTAAAAGGTTAAGAGTGCAGCCGGATAGGAAACAGAGCATCTGATTGAATTTGCATAGCACTGAACACCGAATAAAGAAATAAGAAATGATGATATTCAAAACACAAGTGAAAGAATTCAGAAGGAAACCTAGAAGCAGCTCTTGTGCAGCATCTCTGAGGTCTTAACTTCTTCTGAGTAATCAGTAAGCCAAACATTCTCCCATCCACCCTTGAATATAATTGGTGAGAAAATAAACTTTCTCTATGCTCTGCTGTTCCTTGTGATTGTGCCAAGAGGTCAGCAAAGGAAGAGGTTCATAAAGCTAAGGCTGAATCACGCACATCCTCTGGTTTATATGAGCCATGGCCACTCCCAAATTCTGTGCCAGTGATAGCCTGGACTCCAGTGAACCAAATTCTGCTTGAAGGGACAGGAAAGTTCTGGAATATCAGATATGATTTTTGTGATAACGTTTACACAATGCAAATTAAGCTGAAGAGACATTCATAAGTCAGTCCTGATACTTTAGTGAGTACTTCAGCAGAACAAAATGCACGAGAATTTAAGGGCCGGTGCACAGGACTTGTAACCCAGCAAGAAAAAAAGGGTCTCAAGTGAGGGGAACTGAGGAAAAATCTTTGGCTGGAAGTTTACACCAGTTCTTGTGACACCAGGTTAGTGCAGAACTGGCCACGGTCTGGATCTGCATGTTTAAAAAACAAAACCAAGCAATTCAGAAATTATTGTAAACAAAAAATTAGACCTGATAATGTAGGATTGCATCAAATGACACGTGAGACTCCACTGGTTTTATTGTGTTTAATTATAACAATTTCTAACCTGCTTTTCTGATCTGGATTCCCAAAGTAAAGATACTGCATCTGACAGCAGCATACAAATAAGGGAAAAATCCATTTCATTTTAGTTCCTACTTTGCAAGAATGTTTTCAATTGCAACATTTAAGTAGTTTTTTTCAGATTGTTTTATTTCATTTTGTTTTATTTGGAAAAAGATTCACATGAGGAAGTTGATCAGTAAAGAAAACTGTATTAACGGCAACGTCTAGTTTGTATAATTCTTTTTTTAAAAAACTATTAAATTCCATACTTAACCTCTCCCCAATATATCTATATGTTCTTTTACATTTCTCCTGAAACGCTGGCATTTCTCTTCTGTTTTATACTCTTGTTATCAAACTGTTCTGAAACAGAGAACAGGGAACATTGTCTTTAGTAGTTAAAATAGGAAAGGAAAGGAGTGTTTTCTTTTCACTGTGTTCAAAAAAGACTTTCCACTGACCCACCCTCGATTTTAGTTTGGAACAAGGAGAGCTGATGTTTCTTACATAAATTCTTAAAAATATTTTCCTTTGGCATACACTTTATTATATTTTCCAAAGCAGATCTTCCTGTCAGATATCAGTGGCCTTACTTTTAAAACTCAGGAACAACATGCCGTCCTTTTTAAGTTGTTTTTTGGGTGCAACTTTGAAATTTGGCTTTGAAATTAATGAGATACCAGTTTGGAAAAAGTTGCCATCCTCTTCAGCCCTTAAAAGCAAATGTCCAGAGCCTCTATCCAGTCTCAGGATTAAAGTGCTGCATATAGGCTGACTGCCTATGCAGTTGTCTGCTAGGAGGATGACTGATGTCATGCATGTCATAACATCATTGTGCGAATTATGCAAATGATGCAAATTATATAATCTTGTTATTTTATACAATGATATCATAACACGTGAAATTCCATTGTGAATATTGCATTGTTTCTGACAAAGCAGTAACTTAAACTTTGTGGTAAATTCCAGAGCCAAATTAAATTGCATAATCAATGCAACAGTCGGATTTTGCAGGCAATTATACTGACAATAATACTGTTGATTGATTGATTTGAAATCTTTTTATCCCCCTGTGGGGGCATTGCAGTGACAAAGCACAGCCCTATTTCTATCAACTAGAGAGAAAATTGCAAGCCAAATTATATCAATAAAAGGAAGATGTACCTGAATCCACCTGTTGCAATAAACCAGTTGGTTTTAACCAGATTTGTTGGATTAATAATTCATGACTGACTAGGGTGACAAATTGTGCTAAGTCATAAATTCCAAAGCACAGTAATAAAGTATATAATATTGTGGCTTATTGCAGTGTTGAAATCCTGTAGCCACAGAGTGTCATCTTTGAGAAAGGATATTATTACTTCAAAATTTCTCCTGTGCCTTGCTGTCCTGCCTACTCTTCTATTTGACCTGTGAGGTCAAAATCTGAACGTTATCTCCTGAAAGAGAAAATCCACTCACTGATAAAATTCTCACAAGTTCTTATCCAGGAATTTATCAGTTACTTCATAAAGACATTCTTTAGTTACTATTTCATCGGTTAGATGATTTGAAGCCAATAGGAGAATCTTTCCCAATATGAAGTCCTTCAGATATGTTGAATTTTGACTCCTCCAATCCTTTGGAGAGGCTGCAATGTGTATTTCTGAGGCAAGTAGATAGAAGTAACACTCCCTGACTGTGGGTATTTAGCTACATATTGTGGTGTGTATGTGAGAGATGAGAGCTCCCTTATTGAACCATGTAATCTTACAACACTGTGACTCCATCCCAACGAAGTTATGTTGTTGCATATATCAATGTATATAGCTTCACTGCTATATTGGTGTAATTAGTGTTTCTCTACTAGGGTTTATATCATTATCTCACTATGTTGCTTTTAGATCCTGAATCAGAAATCTACTCTCAGAAGAACCTGGATGGGCAGGTAGAGATAGTAAAGAAATAATGGGGACATTTTCATTTACTTGAATGGGAGTTGGTACTGGTAGTGAGTTTTCATGCCATCTTTTGCCCAGTTAAATTTTACATTGGGCAAAACCACATTTTCTGCCTGGTTGATCATTGGTATGGCCCATTCACTGCTCCCTGAGTGCAGAAACAGATGATATTGCCTTTCTCCCAACCTCAGCTTATTGTTGTCGTCCGCCGGTGGCCTGCGGAGCTGGCAGCAGAATTGGACAGTGAGGAGGCTGGGGAGGAACATGGGCCAGTCCTGGAGTCTGGGGAAGGCTCTGCGTCGGAGGAAGAGATGGGGCCAGGGCCATCTGGGAGTTCTGTGCTGACTCCGGAGCCTCCAGAGGCTGACATCAGCGAGGCAGAGGAACAGGGGGAGCCTGTTCCCAGTGCGTGCGTGCGCAGAGCTGCCAGAAGGCAAGAACAGTTAAGACAAAAAGGGCAACTCAGGAGTAAGGCTTGGAGATAATTGGCCCCTCCCATAAGACATAAAGGAGGAGCAAAGGGACATGAGCCTTTGCAGGAAGCAACTTTGTTCATTCTGGTCGGTTTAAACTCTGAAGCTCCATTTTGACTTTGTGCTCCGTTTGGCCTTGCCAAGATAATTGGCAATTAAGTCTTTGGCAGCGTGTCAAGGAAGATAAAGGTGGGTGCTTAATAGCCTTATCCCGAAAGACTGTGGCAGACTTCTGTCAGACTATTTACAAACTGCTTGGGACTCATTATGGGCTGTTAATGAACATAATTCACAGCAAACAAAAAGAGGGATTTTGGAACTAAGTGTGTGATTGTCTCAGGAAGCCTTGGTCAGAACACTTATTGTGAATGCACCCATTCCAGTGTTTTCCAGCTTTGCTTCAAAACTGCTTTCCCCCCCCCCAGCTTGAGCTGCCTTAAGATCTTCAAAGCAAATAGTGTCCAGCATTTTATTTAATTCTAGTAGTTCTTAATTGCTGGGCCTGGAAAGCCCCCTCTTTTCCAATGGCTGGTTGCTGCCTTGCAAAACGCCCCATCCTGGGCTATTGAGCTATTCTCTTCCTTGCTGATTGGCAATTGCTATTTTTTATACAGTCTTGTGGTTGATCTAGCAATGGTTTGTTAAAACAATGAATAAAACCCTAGAATGCTCCCTGGACCTCTCCCCTTCCTTCCCCTGCCCGTAGTACTACAAAACTTCCTTAATTTTTTTCACATCTTTAAGCTGCAGCATAAGAACATTGCTGCTTTATTTCTATGAAGCTGAACTATTAATTTTTCCTTTCTATAAAGTTTCCATGGATCTACTGCGGAACATAGGAGCAAAAGAATGACCTGCCCTTTTTGCTTTGGTTATCGTAGTAGCAAAGCAGTGATGGAACCATGACAGAAAAAAAGAAAGAGTTTGCATTAGTGTCAAAGTAGATATGTGAGAAGGGGTGGTGAAGACATCCATACGTGCAACTATCTCAGAAAGAAAAGGAAAAACACAAATTCTGGTGGAAAGCAGCCAGTCCCTAAAGGAGATGTTAGACATTAGTGTAGTCAGCCAGTCCACAAGGAGCTAGCCAACAAGGTTTACATTCTTTGCATGGATGAGAAGGGCAGGATGCAGGAAAGCGACCAGTAAGATCTTGTTTTATAGTTCAGATTGAACATCATCCTAGTCCTATTGTCAACACACAACACACTGGACTGGAATTTCTGAAGTTGCCTTCAGAAATGGCTAGGGGTAGAATGAGAGAGGGAGAAACAACTTCGACAGTCCAGAATTGCCCATTGTCTGAGATACATAGTCACAACCTGAGTGAGTGTAAGTTAAGCCACACTCAATTCAGCCCCAATATTTCTTTGCATAGGAACAGCACTAAAAATGCCCTTGTCTCTTCAACATAAAAAAGGGTCCAGTCACTCATCAATTCTTTCTTTTTGAATGCCAGATAGATTTCAACTGAAAATGTTGCCGTTGGCATTTGATTTTCTCAATAAGCATGATAGTGATTCCACATCTTCAGAAACTGCATTTTTAAAACCTAAATCCCTTTTCATTCCACATTCTTGTGGAAATGATGTTTTCTGCTATGGCATGCAGTTGGGGGAGCCCAGAACACTTACTAAGTGTGTTATACTTAAAAAAAACCTTCTTAGTTCTTTAAAAAAGTTATTTGTCATGAGTGGAGATGCCCCACCCTGTATCTGCATGACTGACAGCTCTTTTGTTGCCCCACATAACCTGGGTAATATTTATGCATGACTGGATCATACTGCCTTAAGCAGAAACATTCAGATCATGCCTCAACTGCTCAGAGGTGTTTCCATGCAGTTTACAACATGTACCATTGTGCTCCAAAAGTAGGTAAGGATGAGGAGGAAACAGATATGATCACTGTCTAAACAAAGCAGTTGCTATAAAAGTTCATGCTGACTCGGACGTGTATTCCATTTGGATTACTAACCAACCAGAAAATACCAAAATCTTTTGGCCTGTTTCTTTCTTCTTGGGAAATTTGCCAGAAAAGCAGATTAAGTTTATGGGGAAGTAGGAGAGAGCCACTGAATCTGTTTTTGGAAGGAGGAATGATGGATTCTAAATCACAACTTATCTTTTCTCAGCTTTGTGTCATTCAGAGGCATTGGACTATGCTACCTGTTACCCAAGGTAATGTAGCCATTGGTGTGCAAATCCCATGCAAAACAGACAGCACACTCCCTAAACCTATGTTGACGTCCAACAAACAGATGTGAAGTTGGTTTCTCCCAAAGAACCAAAAATGGATAAAGAGAGTCTCAGATAACCCCACTATGCCTGGGGAAATCTATGGACATGAGCATCTTTTATCTCCTCTGGCTGGTTAGTCTGTGAGATGCTGTCTGGAGAAAGCAGATCTAGGGATTGAAATGCTTATAACCTTTTAAAAAGACTACTGCAGCATTCTACACATAGGGCAGGCAGAAATGTAAGAGGAAGACAAAGCTATTTGTCCCAACTGCATGCAAGTTACATTGGTAACTCATTTGTACTTCATCCCAGTTTAAAGTGTTAGTGTTGTAACTTGTATATCACGTTTTAAGCTTTTTCAGGAGGAAGACTACACTTCCTCCTGGACTGTGGATTGTTTAATCAGTCTGAATTAATCAGAATTAATCAGTTCATGCTGTATACTAATTCTTCATCTACTCAGTGTTAACTACATTAATAATTACTAGATTATAGTTTGGCTTTTAGAGTAGGACCCAGGCTTTGGGAGAATCCATTCACACCTATTTTAAACCTACCAATGGCTTAGAGAGAGATGGTTTCATTTTATTTATTTATTAAATGCATATGTTATCAATGTCAAATGACTCCGGGCAGATTACAGCACAATATCATAAAGCATTATATAAAACAATTAGAGCATTAAAACATTAAAATATTAAGCATTGGAAATTTAAATGAACAAAAAATGGATAAAAAAATCCAAATTACATTTCTCCAGTTACTTGTGCAGCATTACTATTTTCTGACATTTACAGTTTTTAGAATTCTGTTTTCCTTGGTTTATTTCTTAGAAATTAATATTTACACCATTAGTTTCAATTCCATTCTTCGACAAATCATTCTCATTTCCATACAAATCTCTAAAATACTACCGTGTTTCCCCGAAAATAAGACCCTGTCTTATATTTTTTTGAACCGTGAAATAAGTGCTTGGCCTTATTGCCATGCACTAAAAAGCCCGATTGGGCTTATTATCAGGGGATGTCTTATTTTGGGGGAAACAGGGTATTTCTATCATTTTTCTACCTGCTTTTCCCCCAAATAATTTCCATCCATTTTATTTTTAACTCCATTCACTCTGCTAGAGACTCTTCTCAATCCATTTTCAAAATGATGTTTAATTCCTATCAAAATTTCTCAGCATTTTCTCTTTCAATCTGAATTGTTCCTTGCTCTCTTTGACAACATTCTTTACGATTACTATATTCTCAATACTGTATACAGTACACATTTTACAGTAGTGCACTCCTTCTCAGAGCAATCATTTATTTATTTATTATGAAATGTATATGCCACCCATCTTGCCTAAAGGCAATATCTAAGTGGCTTACAACAATCGTTCCCGTATCAGCATTTCTCTTTTTATGGTTTTCTGCTTTGTTGGACTGGATGATCTTTAACCTTCCATCTCTATGATCTTGTAATTCTACTTTTTTCCACTAATTTTTTCTGTTCTTTCCTTTTCTTCCATGCCCCTTTCCCTCTCCCCCCCCCAAAGATCTATTCTTGATAGTACCAAATAATGGCATGTTCCACATTCAGAATCTCTCATTGTTCCTGTATCTTTCTGTAATTCCTCAATCTTTCATTATAAATGAATCAGTCATTCAATTCATTCCTTTGCCATTTGTATGCATGAATAGATTTTCAGCCAATTAATATTCAAAACAAAAAGTTGCTCTTGTAAACACACCCACCAAACAGACACAATTCTCATTCATTTTGGTTTTGTGACCCATTGATTTTTCTATATTGTCTTCCATTGTCTTCCATTCATGTCATCTAGGAGAATAACTTTTTTCCCCCTAAATCATGGTCATAAAGAATGTTGCATAATTTTCCTCAAAAGTCATCCCTGGTTTTGTTATTTCTTTATTCCTACCTTCCCAGAGCATAACTTGGAACCTCTGAGTTCTTGTTTTTATTCACATCCATATCAATCAAGGTAAGACCAATTCATTTAGCTCTTGCATTCATAAATAAATTTCCACCTTCATTTCCATGCTTATGTTCATGAGCCTGCTCCACAAGATTGGGCTATCCTCCTCCTCCTTCCTACTCCCTACCTCCTCCCTCTATCTATATTTTCCATCATCACCAACAGATGGGCTTGATGTCTACCTTTCACACCATGTTTTTTAATAAGATAAGAATAGTCTAGTTAACTAGCCTTTGTGGTACCCATATCATTTGCGGCATTCTCTGGTCAGTTTCGGCAAAATATCCTACAAGTACAATCAAAGCCCAGTTTTATGCCAAGCATGCTTACACTATTTAATGGAAATCAGGTTCTTTTACCTAAATATTTGCTCTACCATATCTGCCAATTAAGTGACACATGTATGCAGTGTCCATTCATGCTAGATTAGCTGGTGTTTTTTTTTGTAAGATATTTAATGTTAAGTCTAGGTAGGATATAAATAATCAGATCATTGCATTTATAAACTGAGGCTACTGAGGTCATATAGGAGGAACAAGTGACATTTCTACTGATTGATTCAAGGTGTGATTTCTTAAGAAGTATTCCCCTTCTTGCATTTTTCTTTGTTAAACTATGCCCTAGATTCAAACTAGGGATCTCAAGTCCACTACCAGCCTTCTATTAACCAACAATAGTATCAGTATCAGTAATGAAAAACAGCCTCAGCATATTGGCACCACAATCCTATGATAAAATTAAAAAGCAGCCTACATGCCTATTAGAGACACAGCTGTTTTTTTTTTTTAAATTCATGCATGTTTTCATAAAGAATCAGTCAAAATTTCTTCAGTCAGTTACCTTGTTGCCTGCTGTTGACTCCTGACTGAAGTAGTCTCTATACAAAGAAATCCTTGGGCGCATAATTCCCCTGATAATTGTAATTCATTATGTTGCTAATTAGTTTTCAGAGACCAGTTATCCATGTCTTTATTTGGATTATTGCAGCAGCATAAGTTCCCCACCTGAATGTTTAGTTCGCACTGACTGCAACATCTCTGCTACAAATACAAATATAAATTATTTTTATTTTTATCTAGTATGAAACTCAACTCAAAGCAATATTCAGTACGTTCCTCAGCGGATTGCTCCTAGATTCTGGACAGACCAGGTTTAATTTCTTTCAGTAGGATCACTCCATCCTATGCTTTTAAAGCTTGGGTGTGTTCAAACATTGCACTAAATGAGAATGTGATTTGTTTGATTTAGTTTAACAATAGCTCTTATGTGATCCCACTCAGCAAAGGACACTTTATGGCATCGTAACTCCTTCAGTAGAAAAAAAAAATTAAATAGGAGGAAACATTTGTGTAAAATATTAAGGAACCTTTACCCACCACTAGTAGGAAGTTTATTATTACAAAGCAAAGCCCAAGTTTCTAGCATCATACTTACTTTCAGCAATGACGCTGGATGTGACAAAGATCCTATAGGACAGGGGTGTCAAACTCAAGGCCCGCAGGCCAGATGCGGCCTGCGGTGTGCTTAGATCTGGCTTGCGGGACCGTCCTGGAAACAGCAAAGGACCGGCCCGTGGTGCCTCTGCCAGTGAAAATGGAGCTCATGGGGGCCACACCCGTTTTCACTGGCAGAGCACTGCAGGAGGCCGTCCCAGTCGAAAACAGAGACTGGGGGGGGGCATCCGGACCAACACAGGTGCCCCAGATATGAGTGACATCGAGCTGGCCATGCCCATCCTAGCCATGTCCCCTGGCTATGCCCCCTGGCCCCCCAAGGTCAAACACAACCCTGATGCGGTCCTCAGTGAAATCGAGTTTGACACCCCTGCTCTAGGATGATAGAGAACATCCCAGGAACTAGCTCACTCTCTTGTAAATGTTTACTTTGTGACTGACCAGGTCCAGCATGGCAGTCCTTTTTGAACAGGCGAGTGTCACAAAGAAGTCGATTTATAAAAATGCTCTCAAAATTCTAAAAGTATCCTTCACTCAGAATGATTGCCTACCCCTACTTTATTGCTTACTGTATTGTATAGCAGAATAACAGAGTTGGAAGGGACCTTGGAGGTCTTCTAGTCCAACCGCCTGCTCTATACCCTATACCATTCCAGACAAGTGACTGTCCAGTTGTCCAGTCTCTTCTTAAAAGTCTCCAGCAATGGAGGTTTTTTCAGGTATAAAGCCTGTCTATTATTTCCCATCAATAAGCCATGTGCAAATGAACCATGGTTTGGCAGTGTGAACCAGGTCAGTGCCTTGAGTATTGGTTATTAATTATACTTTAAAGTTATTTCCCCCACTATTTACAAAGAGATAATAGAGCAGGTCAATCCTATTTGGTTATAGCTAATAACATAATCCTAAACATGATGTCCTCTGAAGGAAATCTTGGTGAATTCAGCCTTGTTTGAATATTTCACTTTACAATTCCTGTATTGATTTACTTTGGGTGATGAGTTCCAATAACTATCAAATTAAATTATTCTTCCAGCAAATTTCACAGAACCCCTTTACAATTTTCTCCTTCTCTTACCCCTTTCCTTTCCTTCCCCCTCCCTCCTTTTTCTTCTTTTTTCCCTGGCTCTGTTTTCAATCTTGGCTTATCACTATCATATTTCATGCCTGATGCATCTGGAGGGAAAATTCAATATCGAAGAACAGAGTAATCCAGGGCTTTCCTTCATTTCTGTCCTTTATATCCTAGGGCTGTCCCATCTGAATGGCTGGTTTCGATTGTGTTGCATTTGGCAATTGCTAGTTGCTACCAGCCTGTCTAATCCTTTTTGTGGCTCCTTATCACTTATTCTTGGCCTCCCTCCCCCATCCGCTTTAATTTTGTCCGTTTTGCCTTCACAAGTTACTGGTGTGTATTTTTGCCTCCTTTAAAAGGCTTGATGCTTTCCTTCATGGTCTTTCATTCAGGTTTCTGGTCAGAAACACAAAGACACGACCAGAGGTTAGCATCACATCTTGACAGTTAGCATTGCATTTTTCTCATCAACAAGAGAGAAAATCACCATTTTCCAATAAAAGGCTATGCCCCTTGAAGATTGCCATTATTGATAAGGCAGACTAGAAAATGAACCTCTAAATTGGTCATACTGAATGAATCACTATCTTCTGAAACTTTTCTTCCATAATGCTAATCTCACCCCCTTCCACCCCCATTCCCCATGTTAATCTCCTGAGTTAAACTGACTTGAATCTCATAAGAACAGTGTAGAACAAAATGAATAAATTCCCCAGGGGGGAAAGAACTAACCACAACATTATCTATTTAAGATAATAGAAGAACTGAAAGAGCATTGTTGGCATCCTTGCATGAAATGTAGTAATGTTTGAAATACAACACTCCCAGGAAGCTGAAATATGGCGATGCAATGCAAATGTATCAATAGGTATGCTGATTGCATAAAACCAGTGGATTCTCATTATGTAAATGTTCCTTGGGAAAACTAATTCAAAATAGGTGCCAGCTTTGCTTTACTTGAATTTGTAAATTAACTTAAAGCAATGCTTAGATGGTAGAATTTGACTTCACAGACTTAATGAACTTAATTCCAAGACTAAATCTAGAATCTAGAGTAATGATGCAGCATATCTTTCTCGAAAGCATGATTTTGGGAGGCTATAGAGGCTGAGCAAGAATGAGATGGAGCATGCTTTTGCATAGTTTTCTCCGAGCGTTCAGAGCATTATCTGAAGCCACTTCAAGAACAAAGACCTTGTGCGACCTGGAGCAGCTTTGGGCACCCGGCATGCAGCAGAACCTGGAGGACGCTGGATTATGGGAGCAATCCTTTGGGAAATGATGCCTTTTGAGCAGCAGCACTGGTGACAGCGTTGAAGTTGAGGCCCAGCTTCTATTTCAGGGCTACCCGTCTACTTTGGGCCTTTGAGTGCTGCTATTCAGGGTGACTTAGATTGGAGGGAGGGGAGATAGAAGATTGTTTCTCTTTTGTTCTGTGTGTGTGTGTGTGTGTGTGTGTGTGTGTGTGTGCGTGCGCATACCAGCAGGGACAAGTTAAGCATTTTTCAAGTTTTTGACACACTGAAACAAAAGTGTGTCAAAACACCATCAACTAGAATCTGCATATCCTATGCGGTTATCCTAAGAGGGAATGTTTAGAGTCCCTACATATGGAAGATCTTGGGGACGGGGCTTGTGATGGACCTGACAAAGTAGAATAACATATTCCTTGCAGTTTACTTGGCTAGCTTTCCAGAAACCAGTAAAAATGTTCCTGTTTCAACAGGTCTTTGGACTCTACTGGTGGTATAGGTTTCCATTTCTGTTTTGGTGGTTTTTAATTTTGTTTACTGTTTTTATGGAAAAATGCATTTTATTGGAATTTGATTTTTGAATGATATATATTTTACTATTGTCAACTGAAGAATTTTGATTTGGTGGCATACAATTTTATAACAACAATTACAACTATAATTGCACTTTTTGAACAACCAGCAAATTACCCAGTAAAAAAATCTCCTGGTATCTATCATATCTGCCCATTCTGATTAGCTCTTGTTGTGTCCTTTGGCATTTAAAATTTTGACTTCTCATTTGGTTAATTCTTGAACTATTCTTTTGCCCATTCTACTTGTTGGAGGTTTAATAAATGGATATATGGTATACTATATGTGGTAATTCTTCAGCAGAACCAGGATGTTTTCAGTAGACTCTCCTACAGATCTTGGGCAGATTTATAACAAGAGACGTGATCTCTCAGGCAGTCATGCTGTAATTCTTTAAATGTCAAAGTAGCATTTGTAAACAGTTGACAACCAGTGCAGATGTTCTAATACAAACTGCTTAAGGGGGAATCTGGGATCTAGTGGTTCCATCATAGTAGCCCTATTTGTGCAAATGTGCTCCTCTCCTATGAATCTAGTGGCAGCTGAAGATCAAGGAACAAAGAATAGATATACTCCTCTGTAAGGAGAGCAAACCCATGCAAAACAAGCTGAATATCACTCCCTGAATCTAGTTTTCAATCAACAGGAAATATCAGTCGATCTTTATAGAGGAGAATATGGGACACAACTGGTAGAAGGTGTAGAAAGAAGGATGTAAAGAAAACAATCTACAATATATGATTTAGATTTTTCAGAAAATTCATCCTTTTGGAGTAAAGATTGTGGATGTTAATTGTACAAACATAGGGCTAATAAATCTGGGCTACCAAAATCTGAATAACCTCTAGATGGTATCTGGAATTTTATACAATCTAAATCCACAATTTTGACTCCAAAATATGGTCACTATAACATAAACAGCACATCGTGTTTTCAAAAACAGCAAAATCTTTTATATATACACTGAATAAAGTAACACACCAAGATATTCTACTTGATACATCAGTATCAGTCTTCACTTGAACAAGTTTGAGAACTTGAACTGTTACTTTGAATTTGAGACATCTCTTTCTGTTCTCAGCATAAGAAATTACTAAAGTTCTTGTGATGCCACAATAGGGCTGAACAAGAGATCTGAAACAGGAGTTTTACAATATGCATCTGTGCGAACAATGCATTCATTTTGAAGACTTAGAGCAGCCAGATCATTTGTAAATTTCATGTGCCTACTTCAAAATTTTCCCATTGTTGCTGCATGTATATGCATGCAGTTACTTCACTTTGCTGGTTGCCCCAGCAGAAGTGGTGCATGTGCAATGAGAACATTGAGAAGACAAAAGTTGGAGCAACTTGAGCTTTGTAAAGGACATTACAGTTCATCCATTCACTTTTACTTCCATACCACTGAGATACATTCACCTTCAGCCAGTGGTGAAATCTAAAAATTTTCCCTACCGGTTCTGTGGGCGTGGCTTGGTGGTCATGTGTCCAGGTGGGCATGGCCAAGCTTTTTTTTTTTTTTGCTGTGCTGTTTCAAAGCCTCTTGTGCCAGGGTTTGTGGTGCTTCCTTCCTCTTCTTTCTCTCTCCCTTCCTTCGTCTTCTTTCTCTCTCCCTTCCTTTCTTTCTTTCTCCTTTTTCTTTCTTTCTTTCTCTTTTTTTTTCTTTCTTGTCTCTCTCCCTTTCTTTCTTTCTCTCTTTTTCTTTTTCTTTTTTTTCTTTCTTTCTTTCTTTCTCTTTCTTTTTTCCCCCTTCCTTCCTTCCTTTTCTTTTTTTTTTTCTTTTTTTTTTTCTCTCTCTCTCTCATTCCCCCCTCCCTTTATTTTTTCTACAAATAATTCAAGTCTCCCACTTATGACTGCAGGACTGTAACTTGTTGCTTCCGATTTATATTGATATTGTTTCCTGATTGCTTATTGTACCCTATGACAATCATTAAGTGTTGTACCTCATGATTCTTGACGAATGTATCTTGTCTTTTTATGTACACTGAGAGCATATGCACCAAAGACAAATTCCTTGTGTGTCCAATCACACTTGGCCAATAAAGAATTCAATTCAATTCAATTCAATTCAATTCAATTCAATTCTATTCTATTCCTTTCTCTTGTCTCTCTCTCTTTTCTTTTCTTTTCTCTCTCTCCCTTTCTTTCTTTCTTTCTTCTTTCTTTCTTTATTTCTTTCTTTCTTTTTCTTTCTTTCTTGTCTTTCTTTTTTCTCTTTCTTTCCTCTTTTTCTTCCTTCCTTCCTTCCTTTCTTTCTCTCTTCTCTTTTTCTGTCTCTCTCTCCCACCCTCCCTCCCTCCCTCTTTCTTTCTTTCTTTCTTTTTCTTTCTTTCTTTCTTTCTTTCCTCTCTCTCTCTCTCTCTCTCTCTCTCTCTCTCTCTCTCTCTCTCTCACACACACACACACACACACACACACCTGGTCTGAGCAGTGGCGGCGGCGGGAGAAGGAAGAAAGCGAGCAGCCCCTCTCAGTGCCAGCGCCCTTCTCAGCCCCAGCGCAATGGCTGCGTCTCCCCCAAGGGCCACCCGGCCAGCGGGAAGCAACTCTCTCCCACGCAAAGGCTGGATTCCCGCCGCAACAAGAAAATCTAATCAGTCCTCAGATGGGATGGGGAGGGTTTCTCTTCCTTCATGAATTAAAAACCCACGATCGTGGGTTCGAAGATGAGGATTGGGGGGCGGAGGGGCAGCCCAACAGTTCTCCCTGCTTTTGCACGTGTTAGAGCTGCACAAAAGCCCCAAAGGCCGTGCAAACCTTGGGCAAGCTTGCAAAACAAACTCAATGAACCACACAAGGAGGAGGAGGAGAAAGTCGCGGTCGCCTTTTCTTCCCTCTTGCCGCTCTGAGCCTTTCCCAGCCTCGAAGCTGGCGGAGGAGAAGAAGAGGAGGAGGAGAAGTTTGGACTAATGAAGTTGTCATCAAATAGCCATCATGATGATTTGAGTTTGAGACCAATGATCCACAGAATACCATTTTTCTCAAGAACCAGTTCTCTTTCAGATATACATAGCAGGCCCAGGGCTGCTCCGCGGCCGATTGGCTGAGGCCGTCGGCGGTATGCAAATGAAACCCGCAGCCCACCCAATGGGAAGTGCGCGGAGCGGTAACATGTAAAGTGGCGCAATGAAGCAGCCAGTGGCAAGGCGAGGTTGCAGACTGTCGGTGGGGGGAAGTTGGGAGGCGGGGGGACCCGATGGCTAGCGGAGAGGGGGGTGGTAGCGCGCAGGTGGTTTGCACGGCTGCATTAAAGCCACCCACGGGAGGGGTTTTTTGGGGGGCTGCTGCTTGGTGTGATGCCTGCATTCTTCCCCCCTTCCATGGGCAGAATCTCGGCCTTGCAGCCGTGGAAGCCGCGGGCATTGCATCAGGCCGCTGGAGGCGAGTGGAGCCACGGAGCAGTTTTGCAGAGGAAGTAGACTAGCACCGCAGCGGCTGTCCATGCCCTGTTTCTTGCCTGCCAGCCAGGAGGAAGGGGGAGGCGGGCGGGGGCGGCTGGGTCTTCCTGGCCTTTGCTGGGTGCGCTCCCTCCTCCCGCTCCCCCCAATCGCTTCCAAAAGACGCGAGAGGCATTTCGGGCAAAGGTATTGTGGGGAGTTTTTGTAGCAGGAGAATAAAAAGGCTCTAACAGACCCGGATTGTCGCAGGGCCCCCTCCCCTTCTTTATTTGTTTGCCCCTGGCATGCCTTGTCCCTTTTTGTTAAGCTCACTCCTCTCTGGCGCCGCTGCCTCTCTCAGCCCCTGCGCAGCCGCTGCGTCTCCAAGGGCCACCCGCTGGCCGAGCCGGAAGTGTCTCCCATCACGGACTGGACACCGACCTCAGAAGGCAAGCGGGCATGGGGGACCGCCGGGAAGGCCACGTGGAAGGTTAGGGGCAAGTGACCGGGTGACCGGTTCAGGGGCGTGGCCAGCCAGCCATCGCTACCGGTTCGGCGAACCAGGCCACATGTTCGCTAACAGTCCTCCTGAACCTGTCCAAACTGGTAGCATTTCATCCCTGCCTTCAGCCTTCTTTAGGTTCTACCTAGTCCGGAGACTAGATAAATGCAGCCAAGGCTTGGTGGTTCATAGCTATGGTCAGTAAGGGAGGAATTGATTAATAGATACACTCACACATTTCCAACAGAGATACAGTTCAGGAACTTATGCAGTAATGAAATGCTCTAGAGCAGGGGTGTCAAACTCAAGGCCCAGAGGCCGGATCTGGCCTGCAGGGTGCTTAGATGTGGCCCGCGGGGCCGCACTGGGAACAGTGAAGGACCGGCCCGCAGTGCCTCTGCCAGAGAAAACAGAGCTTGCAAGGGCTGCGGGCGGCACTCCCAAGCTCTGTTTTCGTTGGCAGAGGGTTGCAAGAGGCCATTGCAGCCGAAAACAGAGCTCGGGAGCCTGTTTTCACTGGCACAGCACTCGAGCCATCCCAGCCACCCCTGAAACAAGTGACATGGAGCTGGCCATGGCCACCCTGGCCACACCCACCCCAGGTCAAACACAATCTTAATGCAGCCCTCAATGAAATCGAGTTTGACACCCCTGCTCTAGAGAGTGCAGTCTCTCTTAACCTATAAAAGCTTTATTACAATTCCTTAAGCATTACACATACATGCACACATACACCCACACCCATACATGGATGCAGGCATATACTCAGTTACTGTTACAGAACTGGCCAGGTGATGCATGGGGTTGTGGAAGACAGGAGTGTTTGGCATACATTGATGGCAACATGCCCAAATAAAGATTTTCTCACAGAAACCCGTACAGCTCTGCCTTTTATCCTTTGCCAGCATTTCATCATATGTCACCTCAGCTGTCCTTTTGTTGGCAATTAGGTTAGTGAGTCAAACATGACTTGCTGCATGGCAGCTAACTTTTTTATCTCTGGTTGCTGTCATCCGGTTCTTGTCTGATTTCAAAGTTAACATCCTTATCTTAGCTAGCTTGCTTGCTTAGCCACATATTTCCATAGGGTCAAATTTTGGGCATTCTACTTCATCTGCTTCTCCCAGCATTCTAATTTTTGTAACAAAGTAGAATGTGAATATTTTTAACTTTTTAAGTAGTTATGTCCATTTTGCAAAACATTTCTTTTAAATAGTTTGCACTCTATTAGAAAATAGTAGAGCTATTATTCCTTGTATATAGATCATAACACTATGTACAGTATATGAATAGATCTTGGCTTCACTTTATAAAAATTGCTTAAAACTAGTCTATTTTAAATTATACAGAAGGAATTATGCTTTCCCCCTTTCTGGAAAATAAACACTGGAAGATATTTGGTTGTAATTTTTGTAGCATCTTTCAGTGAAAAGTGCTAGTTTGTTTTTAAAAGGTTAAAATTAGAATATACTAAAAGAATGTTTTTTAAGAGTTTATTGTTTACAAAAGGGTGCCATAGAATCTTTTAAATACATATCTCAAAATAAAAACAATTTTGTTTAAAAAACTTTAATCACTAGGGCGAGGATTTCTATAACATGTTAAGATTTTTTCCAGAACCCTTATTTGAATTTATAAATAAAACATGTTTTAAGTATTAGAGTAATCTGGTGAGAATTAGATGCCTTTTATTTTGCCTGAACAGTCATATTTTGACTTGTTAAAAGTGTTATTATCATATTTCTGCTAAATTTTGTAACAATCAAATTTTGTCATTGGCAACCCTCCTGATAAGCTAGCAAGTTTGAGCCAGCAAAGAAAGTGAGAATTTGCCTGTTTTCCCCCCCCTTTTTCTTATTCCCTCCGCAACTCAGGGAAGTGTGTGTGTGTGTGTGTGTGTGTGTGTGTGTGTTTATTTTTAAAAAGAGGGTGCTAATTTCAGAAAAATTGTAAAATCATATTTTTGCTTTAAGCCATATTTTTGGTTTAATTGGTCCTATTTAAATGATTTTAAGGTCATAAAGGCTTTCATATTTCTAACAGTTTTAGGTTATAGAAATCCTCACCCTATGAATCACTTTTCAGGTGTCCATAAAGGATTGTGAAATCTGAATGCTTATTCAAACAATGTTTTTTTTCTCCACTGAAAAATGTCTGGATATGAATACATGTTGAAAAAACAACAGATGAAGGTCATTACAATACAGATTTCATAATAGATAATATAAGCAGAAATGAGCGGAAGACTAATCCCCTCAAGAATCACGCTTGCAAAAGATGGGCCACTGTACTACCCAATGACAATTTTTTCTAACACTTCCCACTGCATCTGAATCAGTCCACAGTGAATATACCCTGTTGATATCACTCCACTGTTTGTGCTATCCAGAACTAGGTGAATTTCTAAATCAAATCCTCTAAAACTCACATAGTTAAGGCAACAAGCAGAGGAGCTTCACTGGTGGGGTTGCTCTGCTTACCATCAGGTTCTTACTGCAGATTTCCAAACACCACTTGTTGAATGAAGTTCTCCCACTTGTTGTCCCATAATCCCTGCAGCTTCCGGTCTCCTTGCCTGGCAAGCTAAGTTATCAGAGGGAAGATGATCATCTAACCGGTCAAACTCATGAAGATGGAAACGAGTTGCCAGTTGGTTCACCATTCTTTTGAGAGCAAGGAATGCAGTAACAACTTGGAAGACAAGAAATACTACAAAAATGATGTTGACTGCTCGTTCCAAAGGTTGAATCCTTAGCCCTTCATTTAAAAGTAGGAAAAGAATTAGGGGCACTTGCAAAAGGAGACTCAGGAGCCAAAACCCAGCTAGTTCAGGAACCTATAAAGACATGGAGAAAAAAGGAATCAAAATATTGTATCACTCTATCAACATAATTCAAAGAGCAGAGTGGTACAGAAAATTGAACTTTACCAGTATCCGAGATATAAACACAGAAGGATACAAATTCAGAGTTATAGTACAAGAATCCAATTTTGTATTTTTTCCTCTGCAGAAAAAGCTCCTTTTCAATTGTTGTAGTTATGACTTTGAAGACAATTCTGTCAGTGAAATGAAGCATAATTTTTAGACTTTTCAGGTAGATATCACAGCCAACTATCATTCTCTATATTGTTTCAATGACAGAAGAAAACACAGGACTGAGAGCCAATGGGAGAAGGTTCACAAGAGATACAAGATGCTTGTTTATTTCATTTCAAGAGGAAATATAGCATCTTAGCTATCAATCACTTTTTTTAAGGCCTTGCTCCATTTCAGGGGCTCTGATTTAAAATAACAGGCTCTGATCATGTAGAATCTTGGGAGCTAGGAAGATGCAGAATTTAGCAACAGCCAGGACAAAGAGACTTAGAAGAGGCAGAGATAATAAATAGTTCAACATCAATCTTATACATAAAGGCCAGAATTGAATCCAAACCATAAGCCCTTGAAATCAACATACTTAATTACATTCTATGTAACTTGTAAAACCTAGCACAATTCTTTTCATTTACCAGAAAATACATTCTACATATGGACAGCATAATTAAAATTAAGACTTTATTTAATTAAACCTTATGCAGCACAGCACAATTTTAAATTGCTATTGAATCTGTAGGCAGAATGCTAGACTAATAGAAGATCAACAGTGCATTCTTACAAATGTCTGATCAGAACTAAATCACACTGAGTTCAGTGTTGCCCTCCATCTTAATCTATGTTCCAAAACTACAAGTCCAGCATTGTATATAGTCCCTGGAAAGTCTGGGAGTAACCCCAAAGTTGTTAAGAAGTTGTGATTTTTAATGTGGCTGAAAAAGAAAAAAATATTAAATAGAGGAAACTTTATAAATGAAAGTTAATTTTAATTAACGTTAAATGTAAATTAAATCAAATTCCATGATTCTCAGAATGCCCCTCAAACACACACACACACACACACACACACACTTTTGATAATTTTCAGTTTAGTTCCATGTTAATTTTTAAACATTACACTTTTAAACATTATAAATAGTGTTTTGGTATATTATTAACTCTTAAGTGTATTTCAGGAATTCAGAGGACTTTGATCGTATTTAAATAAGCCCCACCACAGTTCTGAAATTTTGAACAATAGTAAACCCATATATTGAAAGAGCCAACAGAACTTGTCAAACTTTGAGTCTATTGCAACAGAAAAAATATGAAACAGACATAGGAAATATACATCTTTTTATGTTTGATATTGCTGTTCTCAAGGAAATCAGCATGATTTCAATGTTTTAAAAAAGGATCAAGAAGAGATTAAGAAAGTCTCCTGATCATAGAATTCATATTGTTGGAAGTCAGATGGTACATAAATTTTAAAGGTATCAAAAAGAACATTTTAAAAGTATCAAAAAGAATTAATTAATTAATTAATTATTATCAAATTCATACAATTCCCCATCTTCCCCAGCAAAGAACAATAAATAAAAAAGCAATATAAAATAGATAAAAACTTGAAAGTCAAAGCAATAAATAACATAAAAAGAAAAATACTAACCTTGGATGAAGGAAGGATAAAAATGACTCTTCAGCAATTGAGCCATTGGGGCAGATCTCCAGTTCCCTTGGAGCTCCAGGCCTGGTAGCATAAACAGGTCTAGAGGTTCTTACAGAAAATCAAAAGGGATGGGGCCAATCTAATTTCAGGAGGAAGGATGTTCCATAAGATGGGTGCCACAGCAGAGAAGGCATGTCTCCTGTGAAGGCATGTCTCCCACAAGATGTAGGTCACTATCCTATGGTACCCGCAGCATATCTTTTGTGTGAGATCTAATGGGGTAGGCTGATGTAATTGGGGAGAGATGGTCCCTTAGATAACCCAGGCCCCTGCCATGAAGGGTTTTAAAGGTTAAAACCTCATCTTCAATTCAGACCCAGAAGTAAACTGGCAACCAATGCAGCACACAGAGCAGAGACATAACATTTGCTGCCCTAGGAACGCACATAACTGCCCATGACTCTGCACCTGACTAAATTAAGAACAAATTAAGACTCAAAGACGGTCCTGAATTCAAACTATAAATTTTCCAATGTTTTGTCTTTTTCAAAGAACTGTATCCATTTGTTTAGAAAGGTGGCTCGTAAGTATGTGAAGGACACCTACCTTCTCCTGCAAATTTCCCATGTATCCAAGGTATAGACGTATAACCTCAATTAAAGATGTTAATATAATGCTTGTCACAAGGATGAATTTGTAGTAATCTGGTAAGACTGAATACTAGAATTGAGAAGAGAATGGAAAATAAATACTCCACTTGGACAAATTAATTTTGTGTGTTTAGTTGTCTTTTTGTAAATCATATCTCACTGAGATTTTCTACATATTCTCTACAAACGTACCTACTTCTCAATCCTTCTGCATCAAACGTACCACTCAGAATAAGATCAGTGGAAATCTTTTTTCCATTATTACAGGGGTATGGTAAAAAGCAATAACCAAATACCCTAACAAGAGTAACAGATCTCAAAATAGAAGTGTGTCTATTGCCTTCTAGATCTTACCTTCAGCTGCAACATGGCAATACTGCTTGCCCACCAAAAAGGGAAGAACCAGAAGTTGAAATACAGGGACATCTGTAAGGGCAAACTGGAGACGATTTCATTATCTGAAGAGACAAGAGAGGAAAACAGTCATGAGGAACCTGTGAGGTACAGTATATTCTGCTGGCAGGATCCCTTATTCTCTTCAGACCTAAACACGTCTATATGTTTGTGCTGAAACAGTGGCTTCTAAGGACTGCCATTCCATATGTCATACATATTTTTGAACCTGTGTTAGTCAGCCTTTAGAGTTGAGAGATTCTGGTTTCGCAGTGTGCCCTAAGTGGTAATAATTTTCTGTATGATGTACCTCTTCTAGCCTAAATACAGGCATTATCTTTAGTTCACATCTTGGGCTGCAGTAGAGAGGTTATCTTTTGTGTGCTGAGGGCACGGCGACTGCAGCTGGTCTTTTTGGCAATAGTGTCATATTAAGAAAACGAAAGGAGCGTTTGAATAGTTGATATACTTTAAAAGACTGGTTTTGGAGGGTGGTGTAATTTTAAACAAGGACTATCCTTGACTTAAATTTTAAATTTTAAAAGGTTCTCCAGAGCCCAGACGCTCTGGAACGACGCTCCAATCACTGTATCGCGGTCCAGGCTCTATCAGGAAGTCTGGCAGTAGCTCCGCAGCGACCACCGCAAGAATGGCGACAGTGCCAACACCGCCATCTTTGTAGCTGGCACAACGCCGGGGACACTCCCTCACCAATGTGGTTGGCGTCGCCTCTGTTTTCGGGTCCCGTGCGGTTGTTGTCCGTAAAAACAGTTCGGCTGAAGGAACTCAGCCGCCTTCTCACCGGCTCCGGCAACGACATGGAGCAATGAGAACGGTCGCTCGAGAGCCGTTGCTAGGGCAACGGGGCCCGGCTGAAGTTCTTGACGCAGTATCAGTGCAAGCCCCGTCGTCTGGGGGAATTGCCGCGCGGTCATAGCTTCCGGTTCCGATGCTCTGCCCGACATCGGGCAAGAGGGAGGGTCAACCCTCGCCGTTCCATTCGGGGCTGTCTTAGGTTGTTTGTTTTTTTGCAGAGAAAGAAAGGAAGGTTCCGCCTGGTGTGTTACATAGGTGAGGCGACTCCCTCCTTGATTCTGCTTGCAAAGAAAATCGGGAGCGGGAACGGAAGGAGGAAATCGAAGTCTGGCAAGCAATTCGTTTGGTTCGCTTCATTTGCAAAGAAACGTTATGAAGAATAAGCGTCAGTGCTGTTGTGAAGATGCTGACAGCGCTGAGCGACAATGTGGTTCTGTGAAACGCTAAGGAGAAGTTGCAATTCTCCTTAGTGAAGCCAAAGAGAGAAGGTGCTCATAAACAAGGCATTGGAAATGGCACCGTTTGTAGTTAAAAGTTCACTGAATCTTTACTACTGAGGGACCGCATTAAAGGAATTGCAATCAAAGTCGCATTTGATGCCTGAGTTTTAGCAGGGTAGTGTGTTTCTTAAACGGTTTGCATTGGCTCAAGCATCTTAAGGCAATTAACAGTGAATTCCCTCGGAATTGTTCATCAATAATTTTAAAACCAGAGAACTGCTGTAAGCATCCTGCCGACGTAGGAACACAGCCTTCAGTCATTCCTGTACTAAACAAATCCCCTTTGAGTTGAGCTTGACTGGTGACTTCGTGGATTGCCCGTCTGTTTTTCTTGGCAATGAAATAGAAATGATTTGCCATTTGCCTTCTTCCGGGAAGTTTGACTAGATAGAAAATACTGTAAAAACACAACTCTGAATGATAATCACTCAGTGGCATATCAGATAGAGACAGTACTTTGCTCCCTTTGGACCTAAGGGATAAACGGAATGAATTTTCCTAGCGTGGGTGCAGCTCCTGTGTGTGCAATTAAGCTTAATGGTTTGGTATATTGCCAGTTAGTGCATTTGTAAGAAAGGAATAGAAGCAGCATTCTTTTTGAGTTGTCCGCATTCATGCCATTAGTGGTGTTAATCCACATTCTGTGTCTATAACATATAATACCTAGCAGCTTGATAAAACTCACTTTGCTTAGCAGCAAGTCTAAATAGCTCTGCCACTTTGATACTGGAAATAATATGTAGCCATAATTAATAGCCCTTGATAGCTTTATACTATATGATTGTGAATATTATTTGCTTTGCTTTGCTACAATCCTTGAACTTCCAATCCAGTTAACTAAATAAATACACATTAAAATAAACAAAAGCATCAATGATGCTTAAAATCTTATCATACAAACTAAAGCAGGCTTTGCAAGGCAAGGACATTGCAGAGCAAACTACCTCTGCTATAGAATGCGCAAAAACTATCCAGCAGAGGCAGGGACTGTTTCAGGGTTGTTTAGTCTCTTGACTTTTCAACATCTGTGCAGTGTGCAAACTGAATATTTATTTGAAATACTTTCCAATTTGGCAGTATGCATTCTTCGGGTCCTTATTTAGCAATGTAAACATCAAAAATGCCATAGGGAAATTTTAAAAAATTAAATGCATCTGTCAATATTTATATAGATAAGAAAGCTTCTGGTTTTTATAATACACTGATTTTTTTAAAAAATTTATTCTTTATTTTAGAAATTTACAAAATGTAAACAGACTACCAAAATACAGATTGTAACAGTAGCAAAATCAAACTAATCAATCTAAGAAATCTTTGGCGGTGATGGGCAGTTCAGAAATGTAAAAAGTAAAGAATAAGAATTTAAAAATTGAAAATTAAAGAATTAAAAGACAGCCCCCTCAAAAAAAACCTAATAAAATACATCAAATTAAAAACAAAGAGATCAGAGTTAGATTGAAACTAAAGATCTAACAAATATGTTAAGCCTATAGGTAGCCATTGGCTTACAAAAAAAATCTATACTATAACTTATAATATTATATTATAATTGGATAAAAAGGGAAACTTGCATAATGATACCACTCTATTATCTATTATAAAATATAAAATCAATGCTAAAAATATTGGTTTATTCTTCGATCAGTAGAAAATATTGCCATTTCCAAAATGGATAAATTGCAAATTTCCAAAAGTCACTCCTTTAGTCTGGAATAATAACACTTTCCCACTGTTCCAGCATAATTCATTTTGTTAACCCTTGTGCATGATATAACCTTAATTTAACCATAAAACATAAACTGTCAGATTCTAGATATTTAGTATAAAATTCAATACCGGTGTCATATTAAACTTCTTTAATATTGAGGGATTCCCCATAAATCTGCTTGTATACATTATATTGAAATACTTTCCCAAAAAGATACCAAAGAACCAAATCATCAGTAATCCCTCTAATTTTCTGTAACAAAGAGGAAAAAAAATCTGGTGTCATCCTTTCCAGTACATTCTTTGGGGAGTCCAATACATTCTACAATTTTTGATGAATGAGCTTTACTCTCAAACTTATTTGTAAGTTTCTATTCTCAGTAGTTTATTTTCGAATGTTAGGGTTATAGGCCAATAAAATGAAAATCTCCATATCTGCTGCACTTTTGGCTCATTGAATTGCTATTGTTTTTGATACATTCTGCAAATAGAACAAAGGCATATCTTTTATTTTTATCAAAAAGAATATTGATTTTTTTTTAAATGCATTTGTTCAACTAAATAAGTTGGTCACTGGCTGTGCTCCCATATTTAGGTCCTGGGGATGTTTGGCAGCAGCACAAGGCTAGAAATGTAGATGCATTGTAACTAAATCATATACAAATCTTTCTGCAGTTCTTAACATTTGCCAATCTAGAAACACAAACATTCACTTAAGCATAGGAAAGCCAATGGTTTAATGTTTCACCAGAATCTTCCACAATATGATTTAATTTTTTGTTTAGAAGAGAATCAGCATTACTATTGGGCAGCTGATAATTGTGTTTACAGTAGTTTTCTGATTCTAAAAGGGATTCATAACCAATGGCTGGTGCTGCAACCTGCTTTGGTGAGGCAGGTTCTGGATTTAATTCATCAAAGGATGTAGCTTGTGTGAGTAAATTATACAGGTAGACCATGTTTAGCACCATAGTTGGGACCGGCAACTCAGACATTAAGCAAAGCAGTTGCTAAGTGAAATGTAACTCTGCTAATGATCTTACTTCAGCTTTCCTTTGTTTTACAAATCTGCATAGGTCATAAATGTGAGGATTAGCCGTAAAGTTACTTTTTCATCACTGTCATAATTGTGAACTGTTGCTAAATGAAACACTGAACAGGATTACCTGGTGCATTCTTGTATCAGATAGACCAGAGGTGGGTTCCTACTGGTTCGGACCAGCTCTATAGAACCGTTAGTAACGTGGCGGCCTGGGTCGCTAGAACCGGCAGCGACCCAGGCCTACCATGCCCCCGAGCCGGTTCTCTCGGTGGCGCCATAGGCGGCACCATCTTGTTTTTTGCTTCTGCGCATGCGCAGAAGCTTTTTTTTGTACTGTGCATGCGCTTGCGTGCGCAAAGTGCGCGTGCATCCGCAACCTGCCCGCGTGGCGCATCCCTGAGCAAACCGGCAGTAGGAAAATCCGGAACCCACCCCTGAGATAGACAGATAGTAAGCTGTAATATTACACAGTTCTAAGATAATAGTTTATGAAAACAAAGTCTTTTATTTTCAATCTAAGCTAAACAAAGAGGATCTTCTGAATCAATGCAAAAATATAATGATCTTTAGTACTAATATAACATTTTGTTACAGAGAAGGCTACTTAGAACATTTTCAGAACTGAGTGGCTTATAAATTGCTGTAATATAACTATGAATGAATGTGAGTGCTACTTCTTACAAGGAGAAAAATCACTACAGTTGCAAGAAAAAGTATGTGAACCCCTTGGGATTACATGGAGTTTTGCATGAATTGGTCATAAAATGTGCTCTGAACGTCATCTAAGTCACAACAATAGAAAAACACAGTCTGCTTAAAATAATACTACACAAACATTAGATGTTGCCATGGTTTAATTGAACATAACATGTAAACATTCACAGTGCAGGGAGGAAAAAGTATGTGAGCCCCTAGCCTAATGACTTCTCCAAGAGCTAATTGGAGCCAGGAGTGAGCCAACTTTGACTCCAATCAGTGTGATGATATTGGATGTGTTGCTGACAGCTGTCCTGCCCTGTAAAAACGCACACCTGTTTTGGGTTTGCTGGTTTCAAGAGGCACTGTCTGATGTGAACCATGCCTCGCAGAAAAGAGCTCTCAGAAGACCTACGATCAAGAATTGTTGACTTGCATGAAGCTGGAAAGGGTTACAAAAGTATCTCCAAAAGCCTTGATGTTCATGTGTCCACGGTAAGACAGACTGTCTACAAATGGAGAAAGTTTAGCACT
>QLTV01002975.1:2375705-2391137 GCA_003457575.1 Thermophis baileyi | reverse complement strand
TGCACAGTGCCGGAACTCGGCTTATGTGCATGCTAATAAAAAAAAAATTTTTTGAAAAAAAATAATAAAAAAAAAAAAAAAAAAAATCCAAAAAAAGATGGCGGCACCTACAGACCGGTACCGACCGAACCGGATCCATGACATCACTGTGACATCACCAGTGGGTCGCTACCGGTTCAGGCGAACCGGTCCAAACCAGGAGGAACCCACCTCTGTAGTAAGGTATATATCTATGATGGCGAACATATGGCACACGTGCCACAAGTGGCACGCGGAGCCATATCAGTGGGCACGCAAGCTCAGCTGATTTTTGGGCCTTCTCGGTCCACTGGGAGTCAGGAAACAGGCTGTTTCCAGCCTCCCTAGGGGGTGGGGAAGGCCCGCTTTTTGCTCTCTCCAAGCTCCAGAGCCTTTCTAGGAGCCTGGGGAGGGTGAAAACGGCCTCCCCCCCCGGAGGACCTCCGGAGGCCAGAAACGTTCCATTTGCTGACTTCCGGTTGGACCGTAAGTCCTGTTGCTCTCCCCAGGCTTCAGAGCCTCTCTAGGAGCCTGGGGAGGGTGAAAACGGCCTCCCCCCCCCGAGGCCCTCCGGAGGCCAGAAATGGCCTGTTTCCCAACTTGAACATTTCTAGCCTCCGGAGGGCCTCCGGGGGGGGGGAAGGCCGTTTTCGCCCTCCCCAGGCTCCTAGAGAGGCTCTGAAGCCCGGGGAGAGCAGAAAAATGGAACTTCCAGTCCAACCGGAAGTCAGCAAACAGAACGTTTCCAGCCTCCGGAGGGCCTCCGGGGGGGGGAGGCCGTTTTTGTCTCCTAGAAAGGCTCTGAAGCCTGGGGAGAGCAAAAAAACGTGACTTCCGGTCCAACCAGAAATTGGCAAACGGGCCATTTTCTGCCTCCGGAGGGCCTCCAGGGGGGTAGGTAAGGCCGTTTTCGCCTCCTCAGGCTCCTAGAAAGGCTCTGAAGCCTGGTGAGCGAGAAAAACGGGTGTGCCATCGCGTGCTGGGAGCAGGGTGTGTGTGTCATGCGCGCATGCGTGGGGGGGCCACATGGAATTATGGTTGTAGGCATGCGCGTGTGCCCCCCTGCGCCCCCCCTTTTGGCACATGAACCAAAAAAGGTTCGCCATCACTGGTATATATGATACTTATCTTATACTTTAGTATGTATGGCAAAGATAATTGCCAGGATGGTTACACTGTATCCAATGTTTTAATGTATATTTAATAAAAAATTTAAAAAAGAAGAGGGAGACAGTGTAGGGCAGGGGTGTCAAACTCACATTGTCACGGCGGCATCACGTGACGTATCAGGACTATTTCCCTCTTCGTTAAACTGGGTGTGGGTGTGGCCAGCGCGTGACGCATCCAGCCCACGGGCTGGAAGTTTGACAGCCCTGGTGTAGGGATTTAGAGTGAGTGAGACTGGCAACAAGCAACCAAGAGTCTCCTATGGTTCATATTCAGCATTCAGGTTAGGCATGCTCTGTTATAAAGACTGCAAAATTATGCCTGCTTACTTAGGAGGAAGCCTGTCTTGTTGATTAATTAAGCCCATACAGAATCAAATGCTACTAAAGGCTATGGCTGGCCAATTATTTGGTTCATTTGTTTAATTTAGAGTTCCCTACAAGATTATGGGTGGCTAAATGGAGCTAGAATAGCACTGCATATCAATACAGTAATTGCTGATATGATAAAAAAAATAGGAGAGTTTGGAGAAATTCATTATATACATATCTATATGTATACTCACATACATATAATATCATATACAGACACGTACCATTTTTAAAAATTTCTTGAACTGAACAATGAAGACTAATCTGTTAAAGGGCCAAAGAATTGTTTTAGGCTGAAGCTTTATTACAGAAAGCCAAATGTTCATATATGGGAAAGATTTTAAAATAAATGAGACCAGGAAATGTTTACATATTTCTATGTCATATAGTTTTGAATAGGAATCTTATATAATCCTCACAGTTTATTGCAGTTTGAAAGTAAACAGATTGAAACAATGTTGCTCCATGAATTGTTATCCTTTGTGGTTACCACAGGATTAGTTTATTTAAAAAAAAACCCCAAAGTTAAATTAATTGAATTGTTGCAAAGGCATTTGTTTGTTTGTCTTTCTCGATAAGATTCTTGTGCTAGGACAAAGAAAAATTCAATTCCTGAGTTTCCCCGCAGTTTCCAACTTCAAGAAAAAAGCTTGGAAAATGGAATTTCTATTAGCAAATGCTTTGTCTGAAATACCAGCAGACCTCTGGAGAATTAGACATACTAGCAGGAAAATGTACACGCCCAGTTGCCCACAATAGTCTCCTAGCTCATTTTTAAAATTTATTTTCTTTTGCTTTCTGGTAAAGCAAACAGAAATGGAGTAAAGATAGTCCTCAACTTATGACTGGTTGCCAAGCAACTGTTCAAAGTTACAACAGACCCCCCCCCAAAAAAAAGTACTTATGACCCAGTTCTGATAGGTCTCATGGTCATGTGACATTTTGGGCACTCACCAACCAGCCTACATTTACGGCTGTTTGCAGTGTCCCGTGATCACGTGACTGTGATTTTTGCCTAAAAGCAGCATTTATTTCAGCAAAAATCTCCCTTAATGAACAATGGGTTTGCTTAACAGCTGTGGAATTCACTTAATGACAATGGAGTTCAGTTAATGACCAATGAGTCACTTAATGACCACCACATAAAATGTCATAAAATCAGGTTGGTCACCTGATTATCCCTTTTATGACTATCACAACTTACCACTGTAATGGGCAGGCGAAAAGGTAGGAATGGTTAGCAAATATAAGAGATATATCTTATGAGTGGAGGAAATAGTAGGCCTTTCAACACCAGTTACAGAAGAACCCAGGTAATGCATTTGATCTTATGACTTATGACTTCTGAGTATACCAAGGACACCTGGTTGACAAGGCGGGAAAAGAATGCTGGATTAACTAAAACTTTGATATGTAAACTTTCTCATACTTCAGACCTGACTGTAATCAAATGTTGAAACTAATTATTGAATGAAACAGATCAAGGTGTTTACTAAAGTGACCAAGCAATTTGGTGTCTCAGTAAATACACCAAGATAGGGGTGTCTCTAATCTCTACAGTTCAACCCATGGTAGTCAGCTTCCACAGCTATAAACAGCTAGTGTCCATAACTAAGACTGCATCATCTACGGCAGAGGTCTCCAACATTTGCAGCTTGGCAGGCCGGCTGGAGGGGGAGGAGGGAACTAGGCTACGTGAGCAGCGGGCTGGCGCACATGCATGCGAGTGCCCGCCAGCCCGCCACTTGCACAAGTTGAGCTGTGCGCACAGCCAGTCACTCACATGGCCCAATTTTGAATAGGCCATAGCCCAGAAGTGGGCCGCGGCCTGGGGGTTGGGGACTCCTGATCTATGTGATTTACTGACAGTAAGAGACAGTAAATTACATAATACATATAAATTTAATACATAAGATTGAGCTGCACATTTCTAGAAAGCAGAATACTATGTTCCAGTGATTCTTATGTATGGTAGGAAGATCCTTACTAAATTTCTGCATTTAATAAGCCTGGGTTTTTATATACTTCACATACAACTAAATTTTCCAAGAAATTAGCAATAAACTTTATGGAATTAGAGATCAAGAATTTTAGAGAAGAGTGTCATTGGGTTTATTTTTTTTCTTCTAAAGCAGAAGCGTTCCTCACATGTTTTTTGTTATCAACCAAATAAAATATCATAATCTAAAATATCAAAAGATTTTGACAGTTTTTATAATTACTGGCAAAATGTGCTCTGTGTTTATTTTTCTCTGGATATTGTCAGCATTCCCAAGTAGACCAGACAGTAAACATGACCAGATGAGCTAATTCTACTTTATTGTAAGGCTCCATTAACAAAATCTTCCAAGTCTGAAAGTACAGATCTCCTGCTGTCTTCTTTACAGCCCAAGAAATGGTGTGTGTGTGTGTGTGTGTGTGTGTGATCCCTACAAACAGGGTAGTACAGTCCTGGGTCATGTGAGGTGGAAATTTTCTTGCTGAAGGGTGAAGATCCTCTAATACTCCAGACAACATTTTGGCTGTTATGGTTGATTCATGGTTTAATCCCAAAGAGACCCTGTTTTCTTTGCAGCTCTAATTAAAGTTTTAGGCTTACCTAGCTGGGTCATTTGACCCCAATTTGCTATTTCGATGATGGATTAATCACCATATACACCCCTGACTTGGTTCAGTGTAATGCACATTGGAGTAGAAAAATATTATTGTATACCATGTTGCAAAGATAAAAATTAATTGTGACAATTTATCCCATTCTAATCAGAACGAGCAGAATGCTCAGAAAAAGCACCTGGTGAAATAAATTTATTTATTTATTTATATATCAAGTTTAGAACTGCCTATCACACTTACAGAGCAATTAAATATTTTCCCAACAAATTTTAAAGGCAACCTTTTGAACATAGACAATATTATCAGCAAAGCTTTCTCCAAGTTATTTTTATTTTGTTGGATTTGAGGGCAACTAGCCCATCTCCTAAATTACCTTTGCGGAAGATAAAAAAGTACAGGTAATCCTCAACCTATGACCACAATTGAGTCAAAAATGTATGTTGCTAAGTGAGGTAGTTGTTAAGTGAACTTTGCCCCATTTTATGACCTTTCTTGCCACCGTTGTTAAATGAATCACTTCCGTTGTTAACTTAGTAACATGGTTGTTAAATGAATCTAACTTCCCCATTGACTTTGCTTGTCAGAAAGTCGCAAAAGGTGTTCACATGATCCTGGGACACTGCAACTGTCATAAATATGAGTCAGTTATCAAGTGCCCAAATTTTGATCTCATGACCATGAGGATGCAGCAACGGTTGTAAGTATGAAAAACTGTCATAAGCCACTTTTTCAGTACCGTTATAACTTCTAACAGTCACTAAATGAACTGTTGTAACTTGAGGACTACCTGTAAAGGAATCTTGTTCCTGATACTGATGATAGGGAAGCCACCTCCACTTCATTTGAGGAGAACAAATGTAGGGCCACAGGGAAAGTTTTGTCTTGCATACACAATTCTTTATGCCAACTCTTGGCCATAGTGATCTCTGTGTAAGACAGCCAACCTGCATTAGCTAATGATGGGGCAGCCCCTTGCTACTGGCAGTCCTTAGATGATTATTTTCAACAGGACCAAATATATCTAGCAGCATGTCAAAATAATTGTCCCTAGGAAGCCAATTTAATGTATAGGAAAGTATGGTGCTGAAGCAGCAGCTGATTGGAGCTGTGTCTGTGGTTCTTTGAAGTGATAATTCCATAAGACAGCATAGAGTAAAATCCTGTCTCATGTTTTTTCAGCCACAGCTGCTGCAACTATACCAGAATGGAGAACTTGGCTTTAACTGTTGCTCTAAATAGGCCACAGTTTCATTAATATATGAACTACAACTTCCAATACAATTGTTTTGAATTTTCTATTCTAAGGAACACAAGATTTCTTCTTCAGGGAGGGGTGCTAGGTTGTATCTTGTGGTGCCAATTCTTTCTGCTCCTGCTGTTCTCTATGTCTCAAATTTACCCCAGAGACCTTAGGGACCTCAGACTAAATTTGAGAATGTATATAGTCAAATAATATTGACTATAGCCTATTGATAAAATACACATTAAACTCTGTCTTCCACTAGAATTAGTACATAGACAGGCAGATAAGAAATATCTTGAAACTCTGTTGAAACTGATCTCACTCCAGCGCTGATCTGTTGATAAATAAGCCTTTCAGAACTGTGGCTTAAGTCTTTATAGCAGAAACATCTGTATATGAGCCAGCACATGAACAACAACTTCATTCAAACTGGGACACAGAATACAATCAACCACTGAGTATATTAATTGTGTTCATTGACTAACACAATACAGTGAAGCTGCTGTAGGTCTTTCAAGCAGAAGGCTCTTCCAAATTATTAGAATTTATAAATCTGCCTAGAGATACTGTCTATTCAGTATAGAAATAAACAAAGTTCCTTCCCAAAAGTAACTGAAAAGCTCATTACTATTATGTACACAAACTTTGCAGATTAAATAGGGGGACATTGTTTGTTTTGTATATGAGGGAAAGGATAATGAACTTAAATCTTAATTCCCTGTCCCTTAAATATGCTATTCAGCTCTACTTATATTTTTGAAAGTTTCTGTTCCACATATAAATGTTCACAGCCTCAAGAAGAAGAGGCTAGTATTTTGTGTGTTTAAATAAAAATAGAAACTTTCCAAGATCTTAATTCTGCAATGAATATCCCATATGTTTGCAGTCATGAGTGCAAGAGGTACTGTATATACAAAATAGACATAGCCTCCTTCTTTTCCTACTGTGCATGAATTTTAATATTCCTAAATTATTATCCATGAAGAACTATATTTTCATTTCAGATTCCGCCCCCGCCCCCCCCGAAATTAAAATTCAATTTTTATTAGATTCTGAAAACAAAGAGACCGAAATATGAAACTCAGCATGGGCTCTGTGGTAGATAATTAAACTTTCTAATAAACTTTAAAAAGACAGGAACATATTATTATTTAAAACAAAACATAATAGCCAAAGGAATGCTTTACATATACTTTTGGTTTGAAGCAATCCCCAGCTGTGTATGTATATTATTATGCTCTATTAGTATATATTGGTTCGATACATAACTAATGATACATGATATTCATATACACTGCATGGAAAAAGAGCAGTATGTGTTAGACAATATAAATTCTAGCTGACTTTAATTTTTGTATCTGGGTTAGGAATTCAAATTGCTAGGTCCTCAAAACTAAGCAGAACTGACCTTAAAAACACAATGAGCATTCTATTCACCATAGAATTCCCTGCTATAGAGCAGCTCTCAATATTTTTTTTTCAGCAAAATAATTTCATAGCACTGTAACTATTTTCTAAGAAAACAGGAAATGTTTTCAACTCATCAGTGAACCAGATTTGTAAAACAATGTGTTTTATGTAAGAACCATTTGGTTAATAACTGAGAAAATACATTTTTCTTACCACTCAGTCAGAACCAAAAACTGAGTGTATTGCTATTAAAATATTAGAATTATGTAAAATGAAATCAAGTAAAAAGTCTACAGCAGTGGACATGTAACCTGCAGTCTACCAGAAGGTATGATTATGATTATAACCCTTATAATCCAATAATCCAACCATCAGATTTGCTCCTTGAGATTAGTTAAAATTCAAGACTTCTGAACAGGACTACTTGGTCTGTCTAAGTCTACTAGAACATGGTATTTTGTGCTAGACAATGTTTCTATGCAATTTTAAAAACATTGAATTTGGCTAACCTATTGTTCTTGAAGTATCTGTCTGTTGTACATAACAGCCAGAGGAAGAAGGGTGTGATGAGCCCAGAAACTTTGAATACAGGTAGTCCTTGATTTATGACCGTTTGTTCAGCAATTGTTTGAAATTATAATGGCGCTGAATAAAGGGACCTACGATCCCTGTCCAAAGTTACAGCCACTGCAGCACTCCCATAGTCACATGAACAAAAACTGGTTCTTAGCAGTGTTCCCTTATCTTCCCCGCAACCCATCCAGAGAGGTTCCTGCAGGCCTTGAGCTTGCTGCCCAGCCTGCTGGGTCCCACACCTTTCTGCCCACCCCCCATCACAGCTTGTTCATTTAGCTTTTCATAGATTTCCTTTCGGAAGCAGCTGATCTGCCATGCAGTCTCCCTACACAGGAATTACAAACACCATTCTGGAAATGGGTGCCATTTTGGGAGTGGCTGCAATGAATTAATGCCTGCTTCCAGGATGGCGCTACGTGGAGATCATGTTTAGGAAGGAGAGCTGGCTGATTTGCTCCTCTGCCTCCCGTCCCTAAGAGCCGAGGTGGCGCAGTGGTTAGAGTGCAGTACTGCAGGCTACTTCAGCTGACTGCTAGCTGCAGTTCGGCGGTTCAAATCTCACCGGCTCAAGGTTGACTCAGCCTTCCATCCTTCTGAGGTGGGTAAAATGAGGACCCAGATTGTTGGGGGCAATATGCTGACTCTGTGAACCGCTTAGAGAGGGCTGTAAAGCACTGTAAAGCGGTATATAAGTCTAAGTGCTAATAGAGGAGTCATGTGATGCCATCCCGGAACAGGCACCATTTTGGAGCAATCAACTTCATTGTGACCACTCTCCAAATGGTGCCTGATAAGTGGACTGAACCATTCTTGAAAGTGGGTAGAAAGGTGTGGAACCCAGTAGGGTGAGAAGCAGGCCCAGAGCCTGCAGAGACTTAGCAGGTTGGGAAACTGGCCCAAGACCTGTGGGGACCCAACAGGATGGGAAGCAGAGCATAGGATGCCTCATGAGGTGTGGGAAGTCCTGGGAGACCATATGTGAGCTTGGGAAGTGCTGTAGTGCCTGCGCCAATAGTGGGTTCTAAAACCCGTCACTACCAGTTCACCGAACCGGGCTGAACCGGAAGCAACCCACCGCTGGCCTGGGCCCATACTAGGCCTCCCAGTGCCTCCTCCACCCCCTAGGCAACCCATGCTCCATTTAATGCCCCACACAGGGGCATTCATAACCTGCTTAATGACCACAGGAGAGCAGGGATTGTGTTCATTAAGCAAGGCAATCCCATGGGCATCTTGCTCAATGACTGCCACAACTTATGACCATAATGGACAGGTTTCATTATGGTCATAAGTCAAGGACTATCTGTCATTCTGATTTGGGCAACAGTGATGAAAGATGAATGTTCAATTCTATTCCTTATTTAAATTTCTGAATCACACACTAAATCACACTCTTTTGAAACTTATTTTTTCAGGATGCTCATGAGTCGTTCTTATCAGGTACTTAGATCATCAATTTCAGAAAATTCTGCTGAACTTTGCAATTATAGCCATATTAATTATTTCATAAATATGTCAGAATTGCAATCTATTTTATTTTTGTTCCTTAAGGGTAAATAATGTCTGTCTGCATAACTGTAAAATCATATTGGATTCAATACAATGGATGTATTTAATTTTTCTCTCTCATAACCCTGTTAAAATATTGGAAGCCAAACTACTCATACTGTCATCTGATTAATTCTGATCTAGTTGCTTAACTGGCTTAATTTTAAATGGGTTAATCAAGTGATTTATGGACAAGATTTATAAGTATAAAGGTAAAGGTAAAGGTTCCCCTGAACATGCGTGCTAGTCATTTCCGGCTCTAGGGGCGGTGCTCATCTCAGTTTCTAAGCTGAAGAGCCAGCGCTTTCTGAAGACGTTCTCCGTGGTCATGTGGCCGGCATGACTCAATGCCGAAGGCGCATGGAGCACTGTTACCTTCCCACCAAAGTGGTCCCTATTTTTCTACTTGCATTTTTTACGTGCTTTCGAACTGCTAGGTTGGCAGAAGCTGGGACAAGTAACGGGAGCTCACCCCATTACTCGGCACTAGGGATTCGAACTGCTGAACTGCCGACCTTCTGATCGACAAGCTCAGCGTCTTAGCCACTGAGCATCCCCTTTATAAGTATACTGGAGCATATTTTGAGTTGGCAGAAATTTTTATGTTAAGAGAACTTAACCTTTAAAAGGTGTAAATTCTGGAGTATAATAATTGCTATTATTTTTATAGTGTAATCAAGATTGTGGTGCTGGTTGGAAGATTTATCTCATCTCTTTCCAATTGTAGGCCAAACAATCTGATGAGAAAATTAGCCAGTGATGCACAGCCTAATGAATACTATGATGATATATATGCATCACTTAGGCCTGCTTCACACACAAATGTCTGATCTTAAATTAGAATAAGTCAATTTTGCTCATGACCTTTGAATAAAAAGTGACAATTGTAACAGTTATAAAAATAGCAAGAAAAAAGAGCAAAAGGGGGCCAGAAAAAATAGCTGTGATGTAGTCACAGTGAAAGGAAATACATTTGTCAGGACTATCTTAGCTCCCATAAATTTCAGGAGAAGTTAGATGGAGTTAGTTTTCTTTAAATAGGAGTCTCCTAGGAGTGCTTTGAAAATAGAGCAGAGAAAAACCATAATAATAATAATGAATAATAGAAAAGAGGCATGGGATGATAAAGTATTATATGGCCAGTACATTAAAAAAAATAACCGGTAAAGCAGAAAGTTGAAGAAAGAGACAGAGGGGTTAATTCTGACTGCACAAGACCAAGCCTTAAAAACACATTCATAAAAAGCCAGTATTGAGAAGACAGCAACAGATAGCAAGAGCCACTTCTGTAAAGAAACTGAAGAAACAGTGGACCACCTGGTTAGCTGCTCTAAGAAGATTGCACAGACTGACTTATGAACATCAGCATGACAAAGTAACAACAACAGTACATTGGAAAGGCTGCAAGCAAGAATTGGTGGAACCATAAACATAGAAAGTAGTAAAAAATGAAGACGCTAAAGTGCTCTGACTTTCGAATTTAAACAGACATCTGCCACATAACATGCCGGACATAACAATTGTCAATAAGAAAGACAAAAAAAGTCTGGATAGTAGATGTGGCAGTACCTGGGGATAGCAGAATATAAGAGAAGGAACTGGAGAAGAAAACAAAACACAAATGCAGAGACTTGCAAATAGACAAATTATGAATATGCCAAAAGAAAGCAAAGATAGTATCAATAGTAATAGATGCCTTGGGCGCAATCCCAAAACATCTGGAGCACCACTTGAATACCATCAGGTCAGATGAAAATGTAATGCAAATACCTTCTGTCTCCTCATCACCTCAAGTATTGGCTGCTAACACTGGCATGGAACCAAAAGTATGTACAGTTGTTTCACAAAATCAACAAGGCTTTGCATAATTTGCAATATTCAGATGTGGTGATAAGGAGTGAAGATGGAGAATTTAGGCATATGTTTTCTAATTAGAACACAAGAATGGAAAGACCCATGGAACAAATTTATACAATTTACTCTCAAAAGTAAAGGAATGAAATACATAGCACTATTCAAAGAATTTTAGAAATAAAATTTGAAATGTAACCAGTTTTTTTATTAGGCATAATTCCAATAAATATGAACCAAAAAACACAATTTATTCAGAAACATGTTTATGGCAACAAGGATAAATTAAGCACAGCACTGGAAAAGCAATACAGTAAGTTATTAGAGATATCAGAGCAGGAACTTAAATTTGGAGAGTATGCAGTAATGGCAAAAGTTAACAGCATATTTTCACGACAGAAGTCTAACCAAATTTAAGGAAGAATGGCTTCCATGTATATTATGCACCAGGCAGCAAGGCAAATAGGCATTGCAAGTATGTTCTTTAAGGAAAAAAAGAACTAACTAAAGAATTGAAACCAGAAACAAAAAAAATCAGTTGTAGATCTTCTACTACTACTATTAACTATGATAATAATTTATTTGGAAGAGCTTACATTCTGTGATGGCATCTGTAACACCATCAAACATCCACATTTGTCTATTCCAGGTCCTTGGGAAGAACTTGATAGGTGGACAAAAATACCAAATACAGTCTGAACATCAGGCTGACTGTGCAACGAACCATAATAATAATAATGTAGCATGGATTGGTTACAAGAAGGCATTTGACTCCCTGCCACATGCCTAGAAATAACAGGAGTCAGTAGAAACATCAGAAACTTTATGCAAAGTTTGATGGCACAATGGAAGACACAGTTGCTGATCAATGTTGATAGATTAGGAGAAGTTAGTTAATATAAAGAGAGGAATTTTCCAAGGAGAATCACTGTCACCACTACTGTTGTCATTGCACTGATTCCTCTGTCAACAATACTGGATAACTCAAGCCGTGGCTATCAAACATCAAAAACATCTGCCAGGCATCTACCTCCTTTACGTGGACAATTTGAAACTGAATGGAAAATCACTGTCTGAAATAGAGTTGCTGATTAACATGTCCATATATACAGCCAAGATATTTCAATAGCATCTGGGCTGAACAAATGTACCACACTCACCATGAAATGGGGGAAAATAGTGAAAACTGAAGGAATCAGGATGCCTTATGGAAATAACATCAAGAATCTGGATGATGACGATTATTACAAATCGTCCTTCAGCATCCTTCAAGCTGATAACATCAAGCATACTGAAGTTCAAGAAAAAGGTTGGAAATAAATACATCAAGTGAATGAAGAAGATCCTACAATCCAAACAAAGTGGAAGAAATACCATCAAGGCAATTCCACCTGGGCAATTCCAGTCATTAGATACACAGCTGGAATAGTGGACTTGACTCAAGCAGAACTAAAAGCCCTGGATAGGAAGACCAGAAAAATAACGACAATGAATCATACGTTAACAGACTCTACTTACCAAGGGAAATATGTGGGCATGGAATTTGCAATTGCATCAGATGGTTGAAGAAGAAAAAAGGGCATTGGAAAAATATCTGAAGGATAGTGAAGAAGCTTGTATACCAGGAAGACCTACTTAAATGACTGAAGTACTGAAATGACCAAAGTGATCTTTAAAAGCAAATGTAGAACCGAAAAGAGGCATGGGAAGAGAAAGCAGCATTACATGGCCAGTACATTAAAAAATAGGGAAAACATAATAATAAGATCCAGCAATGGTTAAGAGCAGGAAAGTTGAAAGAGTCAGGGGGCTGTGGGGGCAGAGCAACCATCAAGTGACAGCATCTCAGTGAGCTCTTAATTTTTTATCTAAACCTTTCTTTTATTTAGAGCTGAAACAGCCCATTTAACAATATTATTTAAATTTATTTAGTAATCTCAGTCCTGAATTAGATTTTAGTAATTTTGGAACTTTAGAATTAAAGTTAGTCAATATTTTAGAATCTGGAGTCTAACAGCACCGGAGGACTGCCGATGATGCAAGGCAGCAATGACTACAAGATAGGAACAAAAAAGAATTCAAAGAAAAAGATTAAAGGGACAAGAAGCCTAAGACATCGTAAAGAGAAAATTCCAAGCATTCTGAACATTCTAAGGCAGCAGCAATCTCCAAATAGTTGAAACTGAAGGATTTATTCCAGCACAAGGACATAGTATATAAATCTCCTTCCTCTCCCCCTTCCCTCTTTGCAATCTCCACCAAATAAATCCTATGCCCTATTTGACTGTGTAGAAAGTGATTTCCCTTCCTCCAAAGATGAGGCTTCTACAGGAGAAAGAGGGGAGGACACCTTTAAAACCACAAAAAAATTTAAACATGGATGTGGATCCCAAAACAACTGGAGCACCACTTGAACACCACTGGCACTGACAAATTCACCGTGAGTCAATTGCAAAAGGCAGCTTGACTTGGAACAGCTTACATCCTGCAACAACACCTTTAACACCATCAGACATTTGGATCTGACTATTTTAGAACCTTGGGAAGGATTTGATAGGTGGATAAAAATACCACATCCAGTCTGAGCATCAGACTTACTTTGCGACAAACTAATAATAGTAATGGAGATTTTGGCACTTAGCTCAGATAATTCTTACATTGGTAAAATAATTTAATGTACTTAAGTGCAATTTAATGTTTATTATGGTATTATTATTATGGATAATTTCTAATCAACAATATATTAAGCACTAAGTGTACAATCTTGGTAATTCCTTTGTCCATTATACATTTCTATACCAATTAGATTTTTCTGTTTTTTTTTTCTTTTGCTTATTTGCTCTTTTCTTATCAAAATTATTAATAAACCTTTTAGAAAAGTATAAGAGAGTTGCTAAGAATTCTCATTTATTTTTTATTTTTTTTGTTGATCAAATAAAGTCATCCCAAAGATGCTTTTTCAAGAGGCAACTGGACTTTGTTTTTCTTTGAAGACGTTTTGCTTCTCATCCAAGAAGCTTCTTCAGTTCTGACTCTCTCACCTTTGGGACAACCATGACCTGGATGACTGAGAATCTCCATAGACATCAAATCAAGTCCTGTCTGCTTAATCTCTGCCACAGCTTTATCTGTGCCCAGTATAAGTAAAGTATGAGTTGAAAGTTCATGGTCAATGAACAGTCAGAGGTCATGCACTTCTTTGAAGAGAAATGGTATCTATCAAGCAAGATAAGCTGTGCCAAGGACTTCCTCAAACAATTACTTCATCCACTGATTCATACATGGAGAGTCATACATGCTTCAACAAACAAGTAATTAAGTTCTAGTCAAATAAATACATTCGGTACTGATTGGGAAACATGGAGCATGGTTCTCATAAATTTAGACTGGATTGCTTCCAAAAGAATTAAATCCTTATAAGTGCAAAAGTGTGCTCAATATAGAATTAGAGTTAATACTTCAACTTTAAATAATTGGATTGCTGCAGGGAAATAGTTATTGCTCTTATAAGCTGCCAATCTGATTACTGAATTGATGGCTTTTTTTTCTTTTGCTCATGTTGTGAATATATAGATATGAATTTTCCAGTTATGTATTATTCAATGTTGAATATTTAATTTTCAGTTTTCCATCATTACTGCATCTTGCTAGCACTTGAGTTCTTCATCAAAGTCCTATTTGGATTACCCATAATATTATCGTGGTCATCAACATATAAGAGAATGGAAACTGTTGTTATGGGCCAGAATTGGAGAGTGGAATTCACACTTTGCAACTGCCAGAGTAATGCTGTTGACACAAACATTAGAGAAGCCAGAATGTAGCCCTCTTAACCCCTTTGGAGTGAGAATGTCAAGTTGTTATTAACCTTGCATTTCACATACATGAATAATTCTCATGGAGCATCATTATCAATTGCATAACAATGTTGTGCAAGCTACTGATTTCCTTCATAACCTCGTGAGGAATGGAATCAAAAGATCAATGAAGGTAGGACAAGATAATCTTGAAGGGAGCTGGAATATTTCTCCGCCAAACAGTGTAGGGCAACTGGCCAGATAGCAGTTGAGTAACCTTATATAAAATCAGCTTGTTCCTTCCTTATTCCTTTGTTAACCTTTTAATCAAATTATTCAGTCAATTTAAAAAAAAATAAGTACTCAGCATATTTAGGATGCTGATTGGATGATAGTTACTTGGATTAGATTTTTCTTTCATCTATATCTACATATCTATATCTAGATGTAAGTATTGTTATACAACATCTCCACTGTTTAGGGGTCTGTAAAGAGTTATAAGGGTGCCATATGAAGGGCCATTATACTTAAATTATTTTAGTTGCCTTGGGGGATTAAATTGCTCTCCTCAGTTGCTTTAGGCTATACTATAGGCCACCCAACCAAACAGAGGAAATAGATGAACTTTTTGCTAGTCAGCTAACTAAGGTATGTAGGAAGCACATCACAATAGTAATGGGGGATTTTAACTACCCTGACATCAACTGGGAGACAAAGTCTTCACCAAGTGGAAGAGCCAACAGGTTCCTAACAAACCTAGCAGACAACTTTGTTTCCCAAAAAGTAGAGAAGGGAACAAGGGGATCAGCCATATTGAACTTAATTCTCACTAACAGAG
>QLTV01002975.1:2325183-2350838 GCA_003457575.1 Thermophis baileyi | reverse complement strand
TGCCGGCTGGCGGGACCGCGTGGTAGGGCCTTCTCTGTAGCCACTCCGACTCTGTGGAACCGGCTTCCCCCTGAGATCCGTACTACCCCCACCTTACTGGCCTTCCGTAAAGCCGTTAAGACCTGGCTTTTCCGGCAGGCCTGGGGCCAATAGTTGCCCTGATTGGCCCATGCATGGTTGTGTGAGTGTTTTATTTTAAATATAGATGTTTTTTTTAATTGCTTTTATATGTTTTATTTTTTATGATTCTGTGGAACCAACTTCCCCCCGAGATCCGTACTACCCCCACCTTACTGGCCTTCCGTAAAGCCGTTAAGACCTGGCTTTTCCGGCAGGCCTGGGGCCAATAGTTGCCCTGATTGGCCCATGCATGGTTGTGTGAGTGTTTTATTTTAAATATAGATGTTTTTTTTAATTGCTTTTATATGTTTTATTTTTTATGATGTAAGCCGCCCAGAGTCCTTCGGGAGTTGGGCGGCATATAAATTTTATAAAATAAATAAATAAATAAATAAACTTGTCCTACTTGCTTTTTTGCAGGAATATATTTAGGAACAAAGAAGAAATACTCTAGCTCCTTCCTTGATTATTTTTGAAATTAATACCATCCCACTTGCTGTTTTAATACCAGATAGATATTATACTTTTCTAGTATTGGACACCACACTTTTCAATGTAGACCTTTTGTTTATTCAGTGCTGGTGCAGAGTTGCTTAGACAGGAATACCAAGAGTTGAGGAAGTATTTAAAAATATTCAAGCAGAGGGAATCCTAATGAGCCCAGCGAAGACCAAGCAGTCTCACTGGTTCCAAAATGCAGCTCACAATTGGAACAGAAAAAAAGAAAATCAGATAGAGGAATTGATAGAATGGCTGGCTGGCACTTGAAGAGGAGCAGTTTTGTTACAGATCTCCCTCTCTCGTTTACGAAAGAAAACTAGAAATCAACTGTCTTTCTTTTAACTTATTTATTCAAGGCATGAAAAATATTATAGTTAACATTGATAATAAAATGATTGCTGTTGTATGTAGACGCGTACTGCCAACCAGAGGTCCTCAGTTAAAATCAACTTAGTTTATGTATTCTTTTTAAAATGCACATGCTCCCAACATGTATCCCCATAAGTTACTCCAGGATGCGTTCTCCTACCCCAGTTTGCTAAGCTGCGGCTGTAAGTTTGGATGTTCTGTAAATTCCCTGTGTGTCCAATCACACTTGGCCAATAAAAAATTATATTTTATTCTATTCTATTCTAAACTAAAGTACTCCTTTTTAAATAACCCGAATCTTGCACCTCAACCTCAGATTTTTAAACATTTATAACAGCAATTAGTATGTATGTAGAGATGATCCACTAACGGGATCTAAACTTCGGCCACGTAGGTTAGTGTCCAAGCCTAAGTTTTCTGAGTTCGAAGACAAGTAAGTCTTCCTTCCGAATGATCGACCAGCCGCAGTTACTATTTCCCCGATCCGAAAGCTTGCAACTTTCTTCAAACGGATGCCCTTTTTGCCCAATTATGACTCGATTCGGTATAAACAACCCGCCTCTTCAGAATTCTGAAAGCCAATAGAAAAACAGCTCTGAGGCAAGACGAACGAACCCATCGTTTATTTTCCTCGCTTTTCATCCCACCCCTGCTGCAAGGAGGGCTTCGGTTCCCCCGCCCTCTCAGTCCCTGCCTGGTGAAATGATTGACATAACCCTGCGGCCAATAGGCGCGCTTGCTTGGGGTGGACTCCGATCCCTTGCCAATGGCGTGCTCTGAGCCGTGGGTTTGGTTGTGCCGCTGGGCGAAGTTGCTGTGAGGCGCGCACCTCTGGCTGCAGGAAGGTAGTGACTGTGGAATGCGAACTGGTGCTGGGACCTTCGGACGATCAGTGGCGCTGCCACCGCCTTCTGGCTGGAGGCTTTGAGAAGGGAGCCTTGGGCTTGGATTGAGGCTCCGGATCTGCAGTGTTGATCCCCGGGTAACTGGAATGGATCTGCGGCTGCTGCAGCTGTAACAGGCAGAGCTAGTATTGGATGGCGTGTGTGACAGCAGCAGATCCAGCCTTACTAGGATTAAATGTGCGTGGAGCTGGAGGAAGGTAAGAACGAGAAAAGGCGGCGGCGGCGGCGGCAGCGAGACGTCTGAATGGCTGCTTGGTGATTTCACCTTGTTTTCTCTGCCCTAATGATTCCCAGATTTTGGGGGTATGTCTTGTGCAGCTCTCAACACTCCCCTCCCCTCCTTCTCTGTCCCCAGATCAAAAGGCTTTGGTGCTCTGAACCAGTCCAGAGCCAGTGCTGAGCGTGAGGGGCAGAGAATGAGTAACAGACCATTTGAAGAAAAAGGGAAAAGGTGTCTGTGTTGGTGAACAAGCCAGACAGGCGGAAACAATGAAAGCGAAGTCTCTTACAAGAGCAAGGGAATGCTCTGGCAACCAGGAGAAATCTTTGGAGGAAGAACTCTGCCCCCTCTAGTGCATCTCTTTTCCACTTCCACTGGTGCCATCATTATCCCCTTCTCTCCACCCATTGCTCACTATTTCTTCAGCCAGAAGGCACGAAAATAAAATAATAAAAATTGTTCTTCTCTCCCCCTCCCAACTCTTTATGTTCTTGGCTGGAAAGAAAGCATTGTGGAATAAGAATTGTACCCTACAAAATGAAAAGGGTAATTACTCTCCTAAGCAGCTGAAACTCGGCAAACACCCTTACATCTACCCTCTTGTACACACATCCAATATAAACACTGCAAGAGCATCCTTGCCCTCTTATTTCTTCATTATGTACAAATTCCCCTAGGAAGAAAGGCTGGGGAGGAGACAACTGTTACACCTTTTTGTCATCAGCATGGAGACAAAGAACTTCTCACATCTCCCTTGGGTGTTCTGCTGGCAGTGCCTTAACCCAGCACTGCTTCCCAAAGATGCTGGAGAGTGGTCCTGACCTGCTCCTTTAAATATCTATTCCTGTGTGTCTGTGTGTGTCTGTGAGAGAGAGAGAGAGGGGTGGGGGAGAGAAAGAGAGAGAGGGAATATAACGCTGTTTTGGAAGATGAGAATGCTGATAAAAAAAACTGATTGGTTTATTTCCAGACTGACTCGTGGCTAACATTCTTGAAATTGCTTCTGCATTTTTTCCCTTCTTTCAGGGTTTGGAAAGGGAGGGGTGTGTGATTGCAATGTGAAGGGCATAAAACATTGCTTATAGAACTGCAATTCTGTTTTCTTTTCTAGTTTCATGATCTGAAACTCATTGGAACCTATGAAGAGACATGACGACTTCATAAGGGACTTTTCTACAGTTTCTTTCTTTCTTGTTCCAAATCATGATGCCCCCAACCAATAATGTGCCATTCACTTAAGACAGGATTTATCCTGGGAAAGGGATATCCAAACCATGAATCCTGAGCATCTTTTCAGCCTCTTACTTGTCCGTTAATTTTGTTAGACTTCTGGGCACATCGTTCAGCATAAACAGTTATACTGCCTTCCTCAGCTTGAGCCTTCCTCTTCCTGTTGAGCCTTCAGGTGTGCTGATTCTTCTGCAGCATGGCTTCAGTATGGAAAAGACTGCAGCGTGTTGGGAAACATGCATCCAAGTTCCAGTTTGTGGCCTCTTATCAGGAACTGATGGTTGAATGCACCAAGAAATGGTAAGGAGTGTCTTCAGTTGAAATGAGCTGCTGATGCCTGAGCATCACTTCTGCTGCTGTTTGTATCATTTCCTCTCCAGTGGGACAATAGGCAATTGGAGAATAATTACTCCTCTTTTGTTAGGTTTGCTGATAGAGAATCATCATATCAAGTACCCATTAGCTTTGTGCATTTTTCTCGCAATGCTGTAAGTTTTCTTTGTTTTAATATGTTATCACAACAGGCTCTTGGCAGCCCCACAAACTGGTATCTGCCAGAGGGTAAGAATGCAATTTATCACATTCTGTATTTCTGACTTTGGCTAAAACATATTTCTTTTACCATTCCAGTGGGGAAAAGAAAAAGTCAAGACCTGGCCTTGAGAATTCTCTTAAGTTATTTCCTTAGTCAGACAAGGATTCCAGTAATCTTCGCCTAATAAAATACATTTTAAGTTGGCTGGCTTGTCCTGAGTAATCAGCTGCATGACCCTAGTCTCAGATGCCTGGTTTCATTCTTGCCAAGTGGGCTTTCAGTGTGTCTTCTGCTTTTCTTCACAGGAAAAACTGAATCTTGTAACTGAATCAGTTTAAAAAAAAAATCAATCTCTTAGACAAACTTTGTATCTATGTGCTCTACTCTACTCTCCTTTTCTTTAGTGAGCAAATTTTTGACTCTTCTTCAGAATAGATCCTATGTATAATGAACTGGATTGATTTGTTTTTCGTTTCTGGCTCTACAGTTTACCACATGGGCAGGATACTTAATTATTGTATTTCTGTGGTATTTTAAATTGTTCGATATAACTTCTGCATGAATTACGTTACGTTTACACCAACCTGACAGTATTATTATTCCAGTGTTACAGATTATTATTAGATTTTATCCGGTTTTTTTATGGGGTGTTTTGAATCTAAAAACTAATGGCTTACCTGACCTTCCCCCAATACAATCTTGAAGGGTCCTGAGTTTGAATTATTTGTAGCCTGATCTGATTTGAGGAAAAGCTAGCTAACTATATAATATAATCATGGACAAATGTGTTTTCTCAGATTAGGATATGAGTACAGAGCATCTTATTGTTGTATAGGCTTAAGGTATGAGGGGTAGATCATGAATTTCCTATATAATGCAGTTCACAAAAACTTCATCGAAGACCTCTATCTAACACTGCTTCTTCAGTGAGCTTTTACACTTTAACAAGTTCCCAAAAATTCCACGGGTGAAGTTTTAGTTATTTTGTAGATATTAAGCCATGGAGGAAATATCAAGCTAACTAAAAGAATGTCAGATAACTTGGTTTTTGCTATATAGGGTGTATATGTGTTCTTTTCCACAAAATTCCTCCCTTTTTTCCACTTGAATAAGTTACCATAGTATGAATTCTCAGAACTGTTCTCAAACATCCTGTTTGTTCCACTTTGTGAGAAAAGGAAGTTTCTTCTACTGTACAAAGCAAGGTGCTGACCAGTTCTGTACAGAAAATAGTTCTCTGATAAGCCCATGTGGATATTATACTATTTTTTTGTTAGAAATGCAGCCCACTGTTTCGGTCCACATGATTAAGCCTGTGGTATTATGGCTGCAGCAAATATTGTGTCTCAAGTTTATTATGAGGCTGACAGGTCCCACTGAAGTCAATTTTAGCATACATATACATTTCCTACAATGATAAATTCTCATTGTGCCTGGTGAAACAATAGAGATGATGTTCTGTTTTACTGTGACAAACCTCATTCAAGAGCAGTTTGGCCATTGTGTGAGTGTCCTTTTTCAGCACATGCATTAAATATAAGATTTTTCTGCAGTATTAGTGGCTTTATAGAAACCCCTGTAGAAAATGTTCAGTCTGGTGCTACTTGAATACCTAAGTCCATTGAAATAAATGGTTTTAGGTATGCTTAGCTCTTTGTAGGATTAGGTTGCTAACATAAACACTACCTTGAATTTCCTCAGCTCTGTAAGAATTGGAAGTAGTATAATTAAAAAGTTTCATATACATTAAAGTCAAAATGGTAACCAATTGCTTTCCACAAAGGATGGTTCTCTGCTAAACTGTGGATGATCATATTTTGGTTACAAATAACTACTTTCCTTGTGGTGTTTTGGTGTTTATTTTGGTTTATGGTGCACAGCAGGGGTGGGTTCTAACTTACCTCGCTACCAGTTCACTTCTTCCCACGCCGCGCGCATGCGCAGTACTGAAAATTAAAAATAAAAATTTTAAAAAAGCCAAAAACAAGATGGCGGTGCATGCACAGTGCCGGCAACTCGGCTTCTGCGCATGCACAGAAGAAAAAATAAATAAAATCCAGAAAAAAAATTCAAAAAAAAAATTCAAAAAAAAGATGGCGGCGTCCATGGACCGGCACCGACCGAACCGGCTCTGTGACATCACCAGCGGGTTGCTACCAGTTCGGGTGAACCGGTCCAAACCGGGAGGAACCCACCTCTGTTGCACAGCTTAGACTTCGTAACTTAACTACTGCCTTAATTGGTATTATAAAGAAACCAACCTGGCTTACCTTGCAAAAAAATGTGAGAAATACAATATTTTTAAGTGTCAAATAGAGTAACAATTAGGAAGTATGCCCTTGGACAATATTGTAAGCATACTTTTGATGACAAAAAAATCTGGCTAACATGTTCTTATTTTAATGTGCTAGTGTTCTAACATTCCAACAATACAGTGCCTTTTTGGAGGAATAATAGGCCTTTTATAAGTCAACATTGCCAACAGTAGTCTTAAAGTACTCTTGGGAGGGAAATGGATTCTGAGAAAAGCTTATTCAGAAGAGCTAATGCACATAGATGAGTGGAAACAAATGGAGCATTGCTATCAGGAATGAAACTTGATATTAAATGTCCTGAAATTTGACATGCCTGTTTGAAAAAGGCAATTTTATTCCTGAGAGAAATGCTCCATTTTTTTTGGAATTGCCCTTTTGAATATTATTACAAAAATGAAGTTATAGCACTGATCACAGCCTATATCACGGGTGTCAAACTTGATCATGTCACGTGATGTATCGTGACATATCGTGACATTTTTTGCCTTTGTGGAGCCAGGGTGGGCGTGGCCTGTGTGTGACGCATCCAGCCCATGGGCTGCCACTTTGACAGGCCTGGCCTATATGGTGTTAATAGGAAGCTGCTGTTGCTCTGTTTTACTTCTTTACTATTTTTCCTCTCCAAGCAGATAAGCTCTTGGCAGAGCTTCACCTGTCTATCATAAGGGAGGAATTTTCTCTCCTCCTTTTCCACTTCTATTTTAGAGCTTTCTAAAATGCTTTCTTTTGGTAACTATTAAAAACAGCTGAAATAGTCTCAGGGTGAAGGTTGACCTTTATTTGTTTTTTTAATGGATATATTGTCAGCTGCAGGTTATTATACCACTATGTTTTATAACTCTGGAATATAGTAGCTTTCCTTTGCCAAGCCATTGAGGCTTAACTTGCAGGAGTTAGTAAAGCTTATGAAAAGAGTTTCCTCAAAGTTCTTGAGAGTCACTTTTTGGTTAGAGGTGGGTTATTTCCAAACCACTGGGCCACATGAAGTAGTTGTCCTTCCCCTCCTCACAGGCATACCATCCCAGCAAAGTGCTGGTGGCATGTTTCAGGGGGATTTCTGACTCCTAGCCTTCCCCAAAGAGGAAACCTGAGAGGTAGATGAGATGACCTGCCGATAAGTCTATCTTCTCCAGAAATTCAACCCCACATTCAGTAACTTTGCTGCAGCAGCTTCACAGACTCAACTAAGTTGTTTTGTTGCAGAAAAGAAAAGAGTTAAGAAAGAAGTTATTAACAAGAGCTGCCAATAGCTAAACACAGGAATCATAGGATTATCTGTCAGTACATATGTCAACCCCAGGGTTTGAATCCTAAGCATTTTCATCATACCTTTTCACGCTAATTGACTGTTGGCCATGCTTTTCCTGGCCTTGAAAATAGGAGACATTCCATTCAGTTTTAAATCAACAATTCTTCTGGGACGTACTAACCCTTGGTTCTTGCCTTGCCTTCCCGATTCCCACTTTCCCCAGTGTGTAGGGGAACAAAAATAGCAACCACTCCCATCCTTAAACTATATCCATAGTCTCCCAGTTATACCATCTACAATTGTAGCCTTACCATTTTTTTAGTATTATTAGATTTGTGACTTATTTTTCATCATTGTTCTTTGTCACTAGCTTTTGTAGCATTAATATTGATTCCACTCTTTGATAAATTGCTATGATGCCCTTACAAATCTCTTTCCAGCATTTTGTACTTTTCATCAAGCCTCCAGCTCTCTTCACTCATTTCCAAATTGTTTTATTTCCACCAATATCACTAATTTGATATTAACTATTTTTATCCTTTTTTGTTACCTCTTTTGCAGCTGTATTTTCTCTTTCCACCAAGAATTACCAAGCGTAACTCCACATGCTTCTTTGGCATTTTGATACATGGTTTTTCAATCTGTTCCAACTAGCTTCTACATCCTTCTTATCTCCCTTTATTTATTTATTTTGTAGGAATATTAATCTTGCTTCATTATGTCCATGCTATTTTCACTACAGTTTCTTTCACTTCTTTCTTTTTTTCTATGTCCATTTTTTTCTGAAGTTGTAGCTTATCTTCTAGCAGAAGAGGACAACTGCCGACTCCCACTGTTTATGATGGCTGAAATCCTCCCTACTGAAATTTCAAGCCAGCTTCAAATGATATACATACATTGAAATGAACTCCTGATTTTTAAAATTGTATTGAGATCTGCAAACAGATGCTTTTGCATTTTTGTTTGCATGATTGATCCTCTCATTAGTCAAAGTAAAAACCTCAAGTTATAGATACCTGGGAGCAGGTAGGGATAAATGAGTTGTTAAAAAACCGTCTACCGGTATGTATGCAAGTGTGTATATATACTTGTGTATACCATTAAGTTTTTCTGCATCCCTTAAGATAGTCTGTTGCCTTTTGGTCATGTTGAGGGCGTTTCATTATTGGCGTTGGAATCCACCACCTTGGCATATGGCGTAATGAACAGCAGTGTTGCTTGCCTCAAGCTGTAGAATATCAAAAGCTGATCATGAACCTGTGCTACAATTTGTATGTTCATTTAATCTAAAGTTCTTCCATAAAGATTACTTAATAAGCTGCATTTTACTGATGATGAGTCATTTTCTTTAGTTCACTATTGTTTCAGAAATGTTTGTGGGCAGAATACCAAACCCATGTCCTCCTTTTTTTTTTATCCTTTCCCCCAAACCTTCCCTTCTATTTCCTTGCCAGTTCCAATGATTCAGTAGTAAAAAATTTGATTTTTTTTGCCATGGTTGTTAAGCAATTCACTGCAGTTATTAAGTGAATCATGTGGTTAAGTGAATCATGGAATTATTAAGTGAATCATAGTAATGATGAAATTACCAAAAATGAAGTAAAATTTAAAAAAAAAATCATTTTGGGAGGAATGTTAAGGGATTAACCTGCCAAATAAGTGAATTAGACCTGTGCATATCTGTGAATATGAAAACAAAAAATCAAAAGCAGGTGATACTTTTAGATAAAAAGAAATGGAGGTGGCTCCCTCATCATGCACCCCAAAATGGCAGATCTTGCTACTGAAGTTGAGCAGTGCCATTTAGAAATTTTCTGGGGATGAAAATATTGGGTGAGGAGTTGCATACAGCTTATTATATTTTATCCACAGTGTGTGTTAATACATAGGATCAGTAAACAGTGAGAATGAAGAAAGTAGGAGGTGACTGGGGAGTTGTGCTGTGTAATTCTCATTTGTACAAGATGAGTTAAGGATAATAAGTTATTGTCCTGCTTATTTTATGCTTGTGGGCTATGTTTAGAGATTAATCAGTTTGCAGGTCTGTGTCTTATGTATCTGTATGGAGACTGGATGAGACATGGACTTGAAATGTCTGTTTGAAGTTGACAGGAAAATGAGGCTCTGAGATCTGCTAGAAATTGATTCTACAAACTGTAGAATTCTTTAAAAACATAAACTGGGCAAGTGCTGGGGAAAGAAGTTTTGCATGCAGAATTATTGGTTTACTTTGAGTTTTTCACAGATTGATACACTGCATTTATTAATTTCAGTGATAGGATCTGGTGTCTCTCTTGTTTGTTGCAGATGCTCAGGGATTTCTTGGCTCTTAGATTTCAAGAACATAAAATTCGAGCTTTCAGAGACATTGGCTGTTATTTTGAGAAAACCTCTTCAGATTGTATGGTTGAGCACTTAATACATTCAGGCTCATCAGATGGTTCTGCCATATTTCACCCACTTGGAAGAAGACAATGCAACTAAGGCATTCCTAGAGACAAAGAAATTCCTTGCTAAGTGGGTGTCACTTCCCTATTTCCCCCATTTTTCAGATATATTGGCAAACACATATCTGCCTCCATTGGAATGTATTTTCTGCTTTAACTTGGCATAAATTGTAACATTTCTCCTGTATAGTGAAAACTAGGGATGTTTCTTTCAGAATGTCATATTTTTATATAATTTGTACTTGATTAAAGGTGCTGTTACCATCTGAAAGCTTTTGGCTTCTATTTTCTTTCCTCTAATAAGTGGTGTAATTAATAAAGAGTTCTCAAGTAGGCTCCATTAAAACAGTAAATGATATATTTTATTATGTACCTAAATGCTATGTGTAGTTAAGTTGTTTCTTGACAGAATAAGAAATATCAGTGAACCTCCTTTTTGCCAAACCTCAAAGGTTAGGTTCTCAAGGCTAACAGGGTTAACAGTAATCTCTAGGGTAACAAAGACTAAAATAAGCCACGTTTAAATAGTCATCTGCATTGTCGCAGTATCTCACGTCTTGCAATTCTAAACTTTAAATTGTGAAGTTATAGTCCTAAGGATGGATGCTAATAATCTAATCAAAATATCTTGTAGTCTTTTCCCTATCTTATCCAATCTTGTGTTGCCTCAAAATTAATTTCTAACACCACCAGAGACTTGGCTCCAATCATCTTTCTAACAGTGTCAAAATCATTTATGCTTGACTGCTGTCACAGATATCCTGTTCTCTCCATCAAACCCCCCCCCACCCCGCACTTTACAAGCTAAAGTTATTTTCCTCTTTGACACATTAATTCCTTCAATTTGATCTCATATTGAATTCCTTAAGTTATCTTGTTTGGTTAAAGATTGTAGGCCTTATGTATGGTTTGAGTTAAGTGAATTGACTCAGAGGCATTTTACAACCGAGAGGTCCACTCCTTAATCTGGCTTACTGGGAAGACCCATCTCATTACAGGAATGGTGTCATCCACATGAATTGGGACTGAGAAATCTTGTAATTGCAATCTTTGTGGAGGTTGCAGAAGAGAATTAATCTAAAATGAAATAGATTGGCTTGAGACCTATGATCAAGGAATGTAAGGATATTCACAGAGAAATGTTTCTTTTTTTTAAATAGTTTTATTATATTTAAAAACATACACAACATACAAACATATATTACAATCGTTAATTTTTACAATTTGAGGATCGGTTAATCAAAGTTGATATATATACTATTTATGTATCCACCTAATACATATAAATATTTATATTCACTACTCTTCAATATATACACATTTACTTTCTGCTCCTAGTTGATATATTAATATTTACACCTCTTATACATTCTTCTCCTTGTTCTTTAACCATACAAAGAGAAATGTTTCTTTGTATACCATTACTCTGAAGCTTTTTGTGCTCCAGAAGTCTCAAGAGTGTTGTTGCTCCGTCCCCCAAACAGTATAAGATGAAATGCAACAGACTTTCCCATGATGAGGGAAGAAAAAAATGACTTAGAATCAACTGCAATTTTCACAGTTTGAGTAGTGGAGCCCTTCAAATCCTCTTGAGAGGCTTTTATGAAGGAAAGGTGTCTGCAGAGAAAAGGAAGGATTGAAAGCCTACCACAAACTAATTTTAAGATGTAAGCCTTTGTGGTATGCCGTAGATAACTGTTTCCAGAAGATCAGTCTCTGCCCACCCACTGCCCAACAATATCACTAGTGAAGTTATATATCTTCAGCTTTAGAAAAGTGAAAAGCTTTGACAAATAAAGGAGAAACATTGGAGGAAATGCTTTTGCTCATGATACTTCAGAGAATTTGTCTGAAAACTCATTTATATGTAACTTGCTTCATCTTGGGTGCAATGTAGGATTCTTAAAAAGGTTTTTTTGCATCTGCCATTAGTGAATTGTATCACTTTTTATTACTTCTTGGTTTTAATCTTTATTTTTCCACATTTGAAAACCTGCAGTAGGCTTTTGCACAATTAGAAAATAACTTTATAATGCAGCTTGTAGTTGGTTCCCATATTTGGTTTGCAGAGAGGAATGAATTGGGGGGTAGAGGGAATCGGACATCTAGCTGTTGTTTTGGAAAGCCAATATTGTATTAATTAATATTAAGATACTTGTATCTTAAAGTATTTGCTATCTACATTGAGACCAGTTATTGGGAAATGGAACTAATATTCCATAAATAGATTTTTGCATTTGATTTGCATTGAGATTTGCATGTAGAGCTGAGCTGTACTGAAGAGCAGTTTCTCTTATTTCTCCCTATCAGACAAGAACGCCTCCCTTACCCCATGCTTTTTGAAGAGCCGTCATTACGGTTCTGCTTTTCATTTTCATCTAGCTTTGTTTGATGCCTGTAACTCATCTCTCAAAGAAGCTGATGAAAGGTTGGGTGGAGGAATGAGTGAAAAGGAAACACCCCTGAGAAGTGTAGTAGGTGCAATAAGTGATTCTCTAGATGCTTTCTGGCAGTATTTGTGCTTTCAGTAAAGTAATGCTTAATCATAATGCATTTCTTTGTTTGTAGTCATTTTCCTGTCACCACTTCTCCCACAAGATCCAGCACAACTCGGCATACAGTTATGCACAATTAGATCAGGAGGACATAATGCGAGTTAAACACACATAAACCGTAGACTTTATCACAGCCAAGGGCTTTCATAGAACATATTTTCTTGTTCTGTGGTACATTGGCTAAGAGCAGATTTAGCAGTTGAACTAATATGCTTAATTAACATAATGGCAATAAGAAGTCAGCACCTCTACTAGGCATTAAACACAAGCAACACAATTCTGAAATAGTTCTTTTTGAATATAGAGTATATTTAATATAATGTTACTTTACTTTTTAAAAAAAATCTGTTCTAGGAATAAACCAGAAATTCTGCCCATTCATTCATTCCCTTATATCAGTTAACCCAGCTCTAAGGCCCATTTAAAAGGCCTTTATATATTTTGCAGTGATTGCTTAGCTGACAAACCACAATCATTTGACATTGAAGATTTCGTGTGTCCTTGATCATGCAAGGACAGTCAATTGCTTATGAAGGAAACCTCAGTTTGTGGATTTTAAATACATACTTGAGGGTATTTAGTGGCTTTCTGAAAATAAATGGTTATATTATAAGGATGGTGCCATATAAGAAGTTAGCAGTGATGAATAGAATAGAATAGAATTCTTTATTGGCCAAGTGTGATTGGATACACAAGGAATTTGTCTTTGGTGCATATGCTCTCAGTGTACACAAAAAGACAAGATACATTCGTCAAGAATCATAAGGTTCTACACTTAATGATTGTCATAGGGTACAAATAAGCAATCAGGAAACAATATTAATATAAATCGTAAGGATACAAGCAACAAGTTACAGTCATACAGTCATAAGTGGGAGGAGATGGGTGATAGGAACGATGAGAAGACTAATAGTAATAGTGATGAAGCCTTAGTGAATAGTTTGACAGTGGTGAGGGAATTATTTGTTTAGCAGAGTGATGGCAAAACTGTTCAAACTGTTCTATGCTGGCATTGGGGGGGGGGAACGGTCCTTGTGTCTAGTTGTTCTGGTGTGCAGAGCCCTATAGCATCGTTTTGAGGGTAGAAGTTGAAACAATTTATGTCCAGGATGTGAGGGGTCTGTAAATATTTTCACAGCCCTCTTTTTGACTCGTGCAGTATACAGGTCCTCAATGGAAGGCAGGTTGGTAGCAATTGTTTTTTCTGCAGTTCTGATTATCCTCTGAAGTCTGTGTCTGTCTTGTTGGGTTGCAGAACCAAACCCAGACAGTTATAGAGGTGCAGATGACAGACTCAATAATTCCTCTGTAGAACTGGAGAGTGAGTTTTCTACCTATCAGAACTGCATTTATAAGCTTTTCTCATTCCCATATTTTATTTTGCTTTGCAGCAGTTCTCAAACCAAATATATTAAATGGTAGTTGTAGAACAATGTGTATAGAAGACTGTGTGTGTCTTTGTGTCCCTGTTTAAAATTGAGGAAATGCAGTTCTCTCCTGGAACTTAGTTTTTCAATGACTCAAATTAATGTTTTGACTGTTGGTCTGGAATTAAAGCTACTTTTGGCACTTACCTTTTGATCTAGTTGTTAACTCTGTGTTCATCTTGAGCCAGTTTTTTTAGCATGTTTTATGAAAAAGTTCTTCAGTGCCTTTATTCTGCTTGCTTGACAGTGCTGAAGCAATTTTTGAAAGCAAACCAGGGCAAGGGAACGGCAAAGGCTTCTCTGTCTTCCGTGTGAATCTTATCAGGAAATCTGTTTAACTGGGGGAAAAATCAAGATAATGGGAGATTTTAATTTCTTGTTCATATAGAATAGAATAGAATAGAATAGAATAGAATAGAATAGAATAGAATAGAATAGAATAGAATAGAATAGAATAGAATAGAATAGAATAGAATAGAATAGAATAGAATAGAAAAGAAGGAACCAGTCAATGTAAATCGTAAGGATACAAGCAACAAGTTACAGTTATACAGTCATTAGTGGGAGGAGATGGGTGATGGGAACGATGAGAAGATTAATAGTAGTGCAGACTTTATAAATAGTTTAACAGTGTTGAGGGAATTATTTGTTTAGCAGAGTGATGGCGTTCGGGGAAAAACTGTTCTTGTATCTAGTTGTTCTGGTGTGCAGTGCTCTATAGCGTCTTTTTGAGGGTAGGAGTTGAAACAATTTATGTCCAGGATGTGAGGGGTCTGTAAATATTTTCACAGCCCTTTTTTTCACTCGTACAGTATACAGGTCCTCAATGGAAGGCAGGTTGGTAGCAATTGTTCTTGTTTAAGCACTGAAGGTGACCCGAGTCACTTGTTTTGTGAGATGGGCAGTTATATAAATTTGACAAATAAATGAAATAAACCTGCCTCTTCCAAATATCTCTATTCAGAATGAGACTACCATGAAAAAAAGAGAGGTATCAATATGCTGTGGAGGATCACTAAGGTATGCAGAAGGACAAAAATAATTAGGAAGAAAAATATAAGGGAAACTTTCCAAAAGCCCAGTTATGACTGAGCATGCTTAGTGGCAATGAAATGCTGACTGTTGGCGGGCTGGAATGGAAAACTGGAACGAATGCAATGGAATATCTTGGAACAGAGCAGGCTGACATGCTGGAAAAATTAACCCTCCATTTCAGTTCCCACTGACTTCCTTACAATGACAGCCTATGTTCAATCAGTGCTCCACTCTCATTCTCCTATGCTTACATTCATCTATCTATCTAGCTGCACACAGACGCACGCACACGTATATACATGCCTATTTTTCTTTGAATGTGCTTTGACCTGGAAAGTAGAATCAAACTTGGGGGAAATTGTTCCAAGTTCAAAATATTTGGGAAACACTGTTCTGCAGTTCACAGAGAAGGAGCAGACAAGGCACAGGAAGTAAGAGATAACCAGGTTTAATAATAAAGATGGGAAGCTGCTATGGTTCTCTAAATTTACAAAAAAGGTTGACTCCACAATATTAATTTATAAAAAGAAATTTGCCAGGGAGGGGATATTAGGTACTTCAGAGGATCAAAAGATTTACACTGTAATCTGATACATATAGGCAGGAGAAAATCCCATTGAATTCAGTGGGGCTTATTTCTGGTTAAGTGGGTATAGAAATTTGTAGCTCTAATAACACTCTACTCTTGCTTCCTAATAGTTTGTACTGTAGTTTGGGCATTATTTCTATTAACTGGTGATTGTGGATGCCAGAAAAGGATATATTGCCCAATATTCAGTTGTATAATTACGCTGTTGTTCTTGAACAGAGTTACGTAAAACAGATTTATTTTGGTTTTTAAAACTCCACAGTTGCTGGGTTGGAGTTCATTAATAAAAATATGATTGCATAGTTTTAAAACTGTTAATGTAAACTATAGAATGTATTTGCTTACTAAAATTTAAAAATCTTGGAAATATAAATACCATTACTGAAAAGTTGCTTCTCTGCTTCTGTTATAAGCTTTCTTTATATATAGTTAGTCAAGCAAGGTTGAAGTTTTTTTTTCAACCAATGCCTGAGGTTTTTTTTAAGTGCTGTGTTTTAATAAACCATGAAAGACTTGATAATATTTGGCTATCCTATAGCAATTGCAAACTAACTTTTTTACATTTATCTTTATATTTCTAAGTGTTCTAGTTTTAACTTTGGTTATTTTGTAAATACAACTCTTGTGGATTTAACAGCAATTTGATGTTCCAGAGCAAATAACTTCTGTACTTTTCTACCATACTAATTGTGGTAGTTGTAAAAAGTATTTAAAAAAAGGTACTGTAGGTTTTACTTACAGATGGTTGAAAGGCTTTAGCATTAGATGTGGCTAAGTGAGTGACATGTTCTACAAGAATCTGATAGACTCTTGTTCTTGATCATGATGATAACATTAAACTGTATACAAGCAATTACAGGTAGAAAACCTGTTGCTCTCCAGATGTTGACAATAGAGAATTCCCAGGTGCTCAGTCAATAGTGGCCAATAGTAGAGGATATTATACTTCAGCAAAATCTGGAGGACCATAACTTGTCACATCAGGTTGAGCCAGCTTTTTTTGCTAAAGCAGGCCATTTTTGGACAAAAATGCTTGCATTGCTGAGTGTGGATGGTAGCCTGGGTGAATCTACAGATGAAAGCTATGGTTCATATTACAGTAGAACCTCTGGTCAATGAACGCTTCTGACCACAACCAAATCGAGTTCTGACCAAAAAATTCACATTCCCCCCCCCCCCGGCAGCCGATTTCCCTTTCCACACCATTTTTTTTTTTTTGTAAGCAGCAAATTTCCAAAATTAGGTTTGGGTCACGATCAAATCGATTTGAGACCAAAGTTATGGAATGAATGATGGTCGTACTTGGCTTTCCACAATGAATGTACAGCCAGCCCATTCACCTGGCTGACAGCTAGACTTTTTAAGACAGTTTTGATTTGCATACGGTAGTAGTGATAGTAATTTGTCCAGGTCACTACAAAGTGCTCCCTTTATATGCTGCTTAGCTGCAGATCATATACATATGTATAGTTTATACCAGTTTGGTCTAGCGGTTAAGGCACTAGGCTAGAAAACGAGAGACTGTGAGTTCAAGTCCTGCCTTAGCTATGAAAGCTTGCTGGGTGACTTTGAGCCAGTTGCTCTCTCTCTCAGCTCAACCCACCTCACAGGGTAGTTGTTGTGGGGAAAATAGGAGGAGGAAGGTATGTTGGATATGTTTGCCACTTTGAGCTGTGCAAAAATAATAAAGGTGGGATAAAAATAAGCAAATAAATATATCTATATACATATAGAGGCAAATAGAAAATCCCACCTCCATCCTGTTGTATACTGGCTTCTATCTTAGCTCATTTTCTGTTCATTCTAATGCTGTATTTATTGTTTTAATACTTTATTTATTAGGTTTTTATCCTGCCTTTATTACTTTTTATACACAAGGAGGCGTATATTTCTTCTTTTTTTCTTACAACAACCCTGTGAGGTGGTTGAGCTGAGATACTATCATTTTATCATGTTGTAAGCGGCCCAGAGTTGCTCGATAGTGAGATGGGTGGCATATAATTTGAATGGCAGAAAACCCCCAAATTGCTAAAATGCTGCTGGAACCTTATGTCGCTAATGAAGGCGTCTGAACTTACAACAAGAGGCATCATGAATTCCAGTCCAGCATTTGCAATGAGCACCATAGGAAGAGGGGGCACACTGGATATTTTCTGCCCTTGCGTGGCTTGTTAGAAGAAGAACTCCTATATTCTTGAATTAACCTCCTTCATCGTTGGGGTTATTTACAAATCTTACAAAATGAATAAATCTAGTCCTGGTAAGTGCCCTCCGTCCCAATATTTTGAAGAGCTGCATTTCACAGGACTTTCTTGAGGTGAAAAATAACAGAGAAAGGCTGCCCTACTCCAGACAGAGGCAGCACTGGCCCTTTGGAGGTCTTGCTTTCAGAACAAGGACTGGGCATATCGAAAAGTGCAGATGGGTCAGGAGGTGTGGGCCTTTGGCATTCTGGTCCAATCCTTTGGACTATTCCAGCTTTTCCAACACAGCAAATAAATCCCTCTAAACCTGATAGCAGAGGCCACCTTGTAGTCTGGGCAGAGCAGTCAAACAAATGTGCAAGGAAAAATGAATAACTGCAAATTCAGTTCCACAGTCTCTTTGGTGACATAGTATTAACATCCCTTGCTTTATCTTGCCTCCTGGTTTATCTTTCCTCCTTCCTAGTGGAAGTCTGGTTTCTACTAAAGATCCAGCCTCTGAAGAGCCGAGGTGGCGCAGTGGTTAGAGTGCAGTACTGCAGGCTACTTCAGCTGACTGCTAGCTGCAGTTCGGCGGTTCAAATCTCACCGGCTCAAGGTTGACTCAGCCTTCCATCCTTCCGAGGTGGGTAAAATGAGGACCCAGATTGTTGGGGGCAATATGCTGACTCTGTGAACCGTTTAGAGAGGGCTCTAAAGCACTGTAAAGCGGTATATAAGTCTAAGTGCTATTGCTAAGTGCTATTTCAGTTCTTCTAGGGAAATGGATTGTGTTTTACATCGCTTTTCCTCCTCTCAAACCACCAGGGCAGAATGACCTAAGAAGCTGGAAGTCATCTTATGCCTTTGCCTATGGAGCACTGGGTACTCTATTGAGGCCTCCTGTTTTCCCCTTCCATCCCCTTTTCCTTTCCTGCCATTTGTCACTAATTGGAGTTGCAGCTGTTTGGGATGGGTCATTTTTTTTTCTGAGAGTGAGATACCCTATCGCTTGCTTGCTTGTTTTTACAATGGCTGAGTCATTTTAAAAAAACAAAACATCGTGAAACAACTGCTTTATTTGTAGCATTGTAAGAGGAGGTGTGGGGGCACATGCAAACCTGAATCCTCATTCTGGTTTATTTATGTCAGGTTAAACTATAAATTAGCAGGATGTCCATATGTGGGGCTGCCACAGAATGCCATTAAAATTGGACAGGAGGGGAAGTGCTTAGTATGTGGCTTAGTTTTTCAATGATGTGTTAAGATTAGATTACTCACAAGTAAACCTCTCTGGGATGCAGTACGATTGGTTAATGACTACATAGTTCATTACATTTCAGAGTTAAGGTACAGTGTATTTTTTGTATGTAGGAGTATAAACACTGTCTAGAACAAATTTCCTGTGGAAGTGGAAAATACATTTTTTGGTTTCCCTTAAGTTAGCATAATAATATGTCAACATTCAGTTCTTCTAGCCAATCTTGGTTGATCTCCAGAAGACTAAGCAGGATTTTGGACCTGGTTAGTACTTGGATGGAAGATAACCAGGGGATCCCAGAAAGCTAAACTAGATTAGGGAATTTTTTAGAAAATATCTAAGAAGAAAGCAATGACAATAAATTTCTGGACTTGGCCAAAAAAACCCTATATGGACTGTCCATTTGGACACCAAGAATTGAACTTGAGTCGAGGAACTTTTATGTTTTGTTAAAAACTCTTCTGCATTGTTGGAGTTCTCTGATCTTAATTTTTGGGTTGCAGACTTTCATTATTTATTAAGTAACATCATCACTACAGGAGTTTCAGAGAAGTGAGTTTAGTTGGTTAGCCATCCTTCTGTCTTGCCTGCTTTGCACATGCTTGGACAGGATGGTCCAGTAGCAGATGCCATTGCAATGATTGATGCCTCATTGTAGATTTTTTGGGGGGGGGCTGACAGTGATGCTTTTGCCTTACTGTGTTGGTGTTTGCTTCCTTGAATGGTCAGTAATGTTCATAACTATTGTATGTGACATGGTGGGTTGTCCACAGGGTGTTGTTCTTTTCCTGTGATTGTTGCATTGTAGTTGACCCTTGATTTTTGGTGGATAAGTGGATGGTCCTAGTTTGTCTAGGAGTTGGTCAATGGCTATTCAATGGGGGAAGTATTGTCATGTGACAATGTAGGACCTTTGATTATATGTTTTGATCGAGCTATAAATAGGGTTTCAGGTATAATGATTTGTGACTTGGCATTATGTGTGAAGTAGGCCACTATTTCTTCTTTAACAAACCTTGCTTAAAATAAAAATTCCGTAGTGTGATATATGAATTCACTCAGTAGAGTTCATACATCCAAATGTATGAACTGTACTAAGTTCATACCAAAGTTCATTCCAAAGCACCAGAAAGCAGGACAAGAATGAATAGATGAAAACTGAACAAAGAAAGAAGCAACCTAGAGCTAAGAAAAAATTCCCTGACAGTAAGAACAAGCAACCAATGGAACAACTTGCCTTCAGGAGTTGTTGATGCTTCAACACTGGGGGCTTTTAAGAAGAGACTGGACAGCCATTTGTCTAATATGGTATAGGGCAGAGGATTGGACTAGAAGACCTCAAAGGTCCTTTCCAACTCTGTTATTCTGTTATTCTGATTCCGTTGAATGAATAATAATCTTAGTTCTTCTACCAGCCAACTGAGTATACCATTTATCTGTCCTGTAGGAGGACAGGAGATTGTTTTGCAATATAGGGATGATACTCTGAAAACTCTGTACTGTATAATCAAGAAGTGATTATAAAAGTTTGCACCTCTAGCATTATTGATAATAACACTGACTTACATAGTAGCATGTATTAATAAGTAAGGATACCCTGAATTAAGGGATTAGAGGGTTGTAAAACGGAGTTTTTTATTCACAGGAAGGCGGGTCAAAAAAGACAAGATAGCAATAGCACTTAGACTTATATACCACTTCATAGTGCTTTACAGCCCTCTCTAAGCGGTTTACAGAGTCAGAATATTGCCCCCAACAATCTGGGTCCTCATTGCCCCCAATCTTGGAAGGATGGAAGGATCGAACCTCTGGAGTCAGCAGAATTAGCCTGCAATACTGCGCCACCAAGGCTCACCAAGATGGTGACTCCAACCGTATGATTGAAGCTCTAGTCTTTTTTGGGTTCCTCACAATGTCTTAAAAGGAGGTGGGGCTTCAGTCGCATGGTTGTAGCTACCATCTTGACTTTTTTCACTCCTTCCCTGTAGATACCCTGCCAGTAAGTCTTCAAACTCATGTTAAAGAATGGGGATCTGGGTGATGGAAGAATCTATGTCTCCTTTCTTGGGCATAATGAAAAGTGTGGTATTAGTGAATAATTTAATTTGTGGTACTCATGCTTGTCTCAGATCTGAAGCAAATTAAATAAAGAGATTAATGGTTCGTCTGTAGTGTGTTTCCAAGACCCATGAGTCAGAGCCTTGGGGGAAGTAATGCAGAATCATGCCTTAAGTTGTTCATGCTCATCCAATTAAGTGGAGGGTCACATAGCTACCCATCATCCACCAAGTAGCTGGTTTATCTCTATTAAGTTACTTATCTAAATGACGGTAAGAGATTCCTTCCATTCATTCTTGTAATTAAGATATTAAAAGAAATGCATTTGTTTCATACTCCTAATGTTGTTCCCTGCTTTTTATGTCTACCACCTAGCATGATGCTATTATAGGAGGAGATTCAGGTTAAATCATGGTAGCCAAAATAAGGAGGAGTCTTGTAAGCACTTTTACAGGCAAACAAATGTTATTAAAAGGCTTAGGTAAAGTCAAATCACCCAAAGCTGAAATGAGCTGCAGCCTCATGGAAGCCTATGCCTTTTATTAACATATATTAATCTGAAAAGTTGCTACAAAAGTCCTTGACAACTTGACAGCTTTGAACATTTTGATTGGTCCTAATAAAATTTTAAAAAGCTGGTTTGATGTAGTAGTTAAGGCATCATGCTAGAAACTGGGTACCTGTTCTAATTCTGCTGTAGGCACAAAGCCAGCTGAGTGACCTTGGACTAATTACTTTCTAAGAAGGAGGCAAAGGCAAGCTACTTCTGGAAAACCTTGCCAAGAAAAGTGCAGGGACTTGTCCAGGCAGTCTCCGAGATTTGGACATGATTGAATGGAACAACAGCAACAACAAAAATTGGAATTATCCAATTGTGGTTTACTATCTAGTGTAAGTGTATGTGTGGGGGGGGAAAGATCAAACAGTTGATTTGAATGAAAATGCAGTCAATAGTTACTTAGTATTCATGGAAAATTATGATAATGGATATGTCATACAGTATATAATTTTTCCTCCCCACCCCGAGTCCTGTGTAACAGAAGAATTTAACCAGGGTCTTTAGTGAAATGATTTTGGGTCATTCAGCTAAAGGTTCTCAACAAATGATTACTTGGCATTTAGTGGTGCAAAATCTGAGGAGCTCTTTATCTTAACGTTTGAGCTGGTTTTTCTAGAATTTCCAATCATTCTCGTAATTCACTTTTTCCCCCTTGCCTCCCCTGCTGAGTTCAGAATCATGCTAAGCCACTTTTTAACCACAATTTGATTAAAACATAATTGACTGTATTTGCACTGCTTTAAACTGAAGTTCAGTAAACCACATTATGGCACAGAGTGCGATGGATAGAGCCTTCCCCAGTGTTTAAACGGTAAGAGAATGCCGGGCTGGGTGCTGGGCAATGACCATGAGCGCAGGAATGTTTTTTCAGTGCATTTTGATAATGACAGTTGTGATCTTCTAACTCTGGGAGAGCAGGATAAACTTTATTGTACTGGTGTTGGTGTGGAGAATGGACAGCTAACTTCTCTTGCAAGAGAAAAAATAACGTCTTGTCCACTGAGCAAGTTAAGCGAGCCTGGCAAATCCTACACTTCTTTTCCGTCCCACTTACAAGGTGGGGGCAGGAGAGAATGCAACATCTGCCTGCATTTGGCTGGATTTCACACAGTTCAGAACAGCTTCAGCGTCTGTGATGCAACAGTAAATTCAACCAGACAGTGACATGCCCCTTTTACTGGAAAGTTTTGTGGTGTGATTGGGATTGTCCAGAACTTTATCAGTAGATGTGCATCTCAGTTCCTCATTCATTTTGTATCCATTCAATTTTGTATGGGAGCAACATGCTTTAAAGTGTTTGCTGGCTCATTCAGACATTGGGGTATATTTTGTAGAAGTTGCGTCCTGGATGTATGGACACACAGTTTGAGTTGATCCAAAGTTTTTTCTTCTTCTGGAGCATACACAAACAAGCATCTTATTAACACATTAGCTATTACTGGCAAATGCCCAAGTGTCTTACAATCAGTGACAGCATTATAGCAAATGTTGTGGTAGGCCAACTTGTGGAGAACTCACTGCTGGAAGTTTGGATGCATAATTTTTGTGGCCGAAGTCCAATCACCAAGTGTGTGTACCTTCACGTCCTTTTTTCATTTGAATTAATGGAGTATTCTTGGCATAGGAGCAATATCCTTGCTTCCTCGGGAAGCAGTGGGGCCAAGTACTGTGCTGTTTCATAATGCTAATCTTTGTCAGATTCAAATTATGTAAAAGTCTATTTTTGTGGGCAAAACATCCGTTACTCATTTATACACTGTTGTGAATGAAGCCTGAATGGCAAACTGCACTCAAATGCACAATCCATATCATCGTAGCTCCTTGTAATATTGTTCCAGCTCCTCCCTCTGCTGGGGATCAAAGCTTTTTTTCCCCTTTGTTAAACAGAGGGAGAACCTTCTAATTAATGTTGGTAATTTATACTAAGGTTTCAAATGTCTGTGACGTGCTGAATCTCATTTCCTCTCTCTCTCCATGTAGACGTTACGGAGCTAGGTGTTCCATGTCACAGTTATTTATAATGTTATGACCATAATGGAGCCTATCCATGATTTTATTATATTTTTGTGGCAGTCATTAAGTGAATCACCACAGTTGTTAAGTGAATCTGTGGTTGTTAAGCAAACACTGTGGTCGTTAAGCAAACCAGTGATTCACTATGGGCATGGTTTTGCCAAAAACCAGAAGTAAATGCTGGTTTTCAGCAAAACCATTGTAAAATACAATCACATTTATTTGTTTGTTTGTTTGTTTGTTTGTTTGTTTGTTTGTTGCATTTTTATGCCGCCCAACTCCCAAGGGACTCTGGGCGGCTTACAACAGAAGTATAAAAACATTAAAACAATATAAATATAAAAAAACGATTTAAAAAGCCATACGCACCATTCGTGGCCGGATCTCACAGATTGTAACATTGAGATCAGCGGCCCCAGGCCTGCCGGAAAAGCCAGGTCTTCACAACTTTCCGGAAGGCCAATAGGGTGGGAGTAGTCCGGATCTCAGGAGGTAACTGGTTCCAGAGAGCTGGGGCAACCACAGAGAAGGCCCTCCCCCGCGGGCCCGCCAGCCAGCACTGTTTAGCTGACGGGACCTGGAGGACACCAACTCTGTGGGATTTTACCGGTCGCTGGGAACTATGAGGTAGAAGGTGGTCTCGAAGATAACATGACCATGGGAGGCTGCAAATGGCTGTAAATGCAGCCTGTTTGCCAAACACCTAAAGTGCAGACAAATGACCACATGACCACATGACTGAATTTAGGTTGTAAGTACTCCCCCAGGTAGATCCTTCAGAACTTTGAGCAGTCGCTAAGTGACTGGTCATAAGTCAATGACTACATGTAGCCTTCAATCCTATTTCAGGCTATGTTCATGAAATATTGATTCTTGTTTTTAAAGAATATTCTTGTCTGTGAAATTTTGAAAGCTCTCCCCTGGGCAGAGAGTTTCTTATTTCAAGCCATCACCTTTAATGGTCTGTCCAAAATACTGCATTTTCTTTTGGATTTTCTTCTTTCTTTAAACATTTTGCAATCAATTGTATTACTATGACCTGGACAGTTCTGAAATTATTGAATTTCATATTAAATGCCTGCATTCTAATGCTTACAGGCAACAAGGATACAGTATTTTATTTTATTTTTTTTAAAAAAAAGTTTGATCTCATTTGTTTCCTGTGAGATTGATTGATTTATTGTCCAAAGTAGAAGCACTATCAATATTATATCAACGTTTGCATGTTAAGCATTTAGTCACCTGAAAAGCAGCAGAGTATGAGCCGAGGTGGCGCAGTGGTTAGAGTGCAGCACTGCAGGCTACTTCAGCTGACTGCTAGCTGCAGTTCGGCGGTTCAAATCTCACCGGCTCAAGGTTGACTCAGCCTTCCATCCTTCCGAGGTGGGTAAAATGAGGACCCAGATTGTTGGGGGCAATATGCTGACTCTGTGAACTGCTTAGAGAGGGCTGTAAAGCACTGTAAAGCGGTATATAAGTCTAAGTGCTATTGCTATTGCTATGAGAACCCAGTTTCTTTTACAGATAGTCCTCAAGATACAACTGATCACTTAATGGCCACTTGAGGTTACAACAGACCTCCCAAAAGCTACATATAACCCTCTTTCAAAGTTATGATGGCTGTACTTCCCCTATGGTCATTTGCCCTTATGACCAGGACACACTGCCTCTCCCCCCCCCATCCCGCCCCACTGGGACCCCGCAAAGCTTGGGCCTGCTCTCCATGCCTTCTGGAAGGAGCTCCACCAATCCCTTGTGGAAATGACAACGGCTTTTGGAGCTTTCTGTCCTAATCAGATGGCCCTCGGGAGACTGCAAACCTCCTGGCTCTTGGGAGACTTTGGAGAAACCAGCCGCTTGCATGGAAAGGCAACAGCTTCAGAATGAGTTTCCCAAAAACGTTTCCCTTGTTTAACCCCCTCCCTCTCCTTGGAAACCCACATTTCTTCAATAAACAAAACAGAAAAGCTGGGAGAGGCAGACTTGTTGATTCCCTCCCCTTTCCCCTTTCCCCTTCCCCCCCCCCCCATTGTATCTTCAACTGAAATTTTTTCCCTGCAAAATTGAACCTTTTTTAAAAAAAA
>QLTV01002975.1:2301577-2312847 GCA_003457575.1 Thermophis baileyi | reverse complement strand
TTCCTTCCTTCCTTCCTTCCTTCCTTCCTTCCTTCCTTCCTTCCTTCCTTCCTTCCCTCCTTCCTTCCTTCCTTCCTTCCTTCCTTCTTTCTTTCTTTCTTTCTTTCTTTCTTTCTTTCTTTCTTTTATGGATTAAATAATTAGTGGATTTTGGTAATATAAAATTGCTCTAAAGAATAGGACTAGATAGTAGCTATTTTGGCTAGTCTTGATATGTTGGTATGTAAAAAGAAAAAGAATCTGCATGTAGAAACTGATCTGCCATATGCTCTGGTTTCTCTTCAAATTGTTGAGATATTTTTTACTAAACAAATTGATCTGCCATAGTTTTTTTTTCAATATGAATGTCAGTGAACAATCATCAGTGATGCTGGGAATTTTTGGTATTACCTTTCCAGCACATTTGAAGGTAAAATGATTATCTCTCAAGCTTATGTTCTCATAGTGTAGCTTGCATCACTTGAGTAAATGAGAACTGATACTAGCTGATTGTGCTGGACAAGAGCTAAGTATATAAGACTTATTCAAATTTCAATCTTACTACAAAGCCTTAGAGTAGTCAGTAACCAGATGCACATAATACTAAGCTTCAAAAAACAAGCTGATATGGCTTAGTGTGAATTGTGAACACAACTGCTGTGACTTATTCAACTAACTATTGTTTCATGTGTACCCAGTGAATCTTCTTGAGCCTAAAACTGCTTTACCGGGCTGTCAGATAAAGTCTAATTGTTTACATATGTTAAGCCTAGGTTAAGCTTAGCATGGATGTTAGGCCATGAAGTTTTCTCGGGAATTTCTTTGCTTCAAATGATTTGATGTTGTCATTATTCTCTGTGCACTGGACAGAGCCTGGTTCATCTTCCCCTTTTTATTCCCTGCCTTCTCTCTGCTTTTATAGAACCTGGAGTTTCAACTTCATGGCTGCTAGTTCTTATTCCATGCTCATCAAAGCCACTTCAGTTGTAATACTACCTTCTCTTGGTAAGCCAATCACAGCAGGAAGTTCTAATTAATTAAACACGTATTTTGAACAGTCAAGAGAGAAGTCAACAACCACAATATATTGACTAGTTATCTGAATGCACATTCAAATAATTTAAAGAAAATTAATTTTATTTTGGTGCCTACACACTGCACACCATCTGCAGTAGCCTTGTGGACCCCTAAGGCCCATATATCACAAGCGTTGGTCTAAATTATAGGTAATAGTGCCTCGTAAATTGGTCTGCTGAATGTCTTACATGAGCAAGACTCCACTATAGGCAAGGCCAAATTACAAAAGCAATTAGGGGGAAGATTTTGGATGGTTTTATGAAATAGCATATTTCAGGTATTCTGGTTTGGTATTGGTATTCTCCAGTGTGGTTGCGGGAGAATCCAAGAATGGCTTGACTTGTCCTTTCTGCCCAGAGACTGAGTCGTCAGACTTGTAGCCACGCCCTGTTGCCTCCCTCTCTGGCCCAGTTTTCGACTCAGTCTCAACCCTAGAGAGACGTGTCAGACTTTGCTTATCGACTGGACAAGGCTTCTTGCACTCTCCCACACAGGTTTAACTTTAGCGCTGGTTTAAAGATTGCGGACAAGCGGCGGCTGGCTGCCACATGCGTTTTTCCGCCTGCTGGATCTCCGGCTTGACTTTACGGATCGCGCTGACTATCCCAGTCCGTCTGGAACAGCTGCCGACCCCTGATTGCTCCGGTTAAAGATTGTGGACTAGTGGCGGTTTACCGCCATGCGTTTTCCACCTGCCGGATCGCCGGCTTCACATTTATCAATTGTGCTGGCCATCCCAGTCCGTCTGGAATGGCCGCCGACCAACTGGGTTTCAGGCAGCCGTGGCTGGCTTCCCCGGTCCCCTCGGGTAGAGCCATCGATCAAACCTTGCCTGAAGCTGCTTGAGTGTGCGCTGGCTCACCCGGTCCGTCCGGCGCAGCCGCCTCCACCATCAGCCCCACGCTAGGCTCATAGCCTTTGGAGCGGATTGGAGTCACTATTTAGTTTGCTCTAGACACACTCAGCTGGGGGACTGTTCCTGGACTGCGGCAGCAGTATTTCTTCAGAAATCAGTCTGCCTGTCACAAGGGCTGCACAGTAAAAATGGTGGAGCGTTCAGCAAAGAAGGGGGAGGAGAAACAGTTTTCTGTACTGTTCCAGTCTGCTGGAGAGGCAATGGAAGTAACTAACTCGACTTGCAAGCAAGCAGCCAATAAAATGGGACCAGAGACTTCTTGTTCCAGAAGGTCCTCAAAAGCAGCAGAGAAAGATGCGAAGAGGAGGCAAAAGGCTCTGGAGAAACAGATCTCCAGGGCTGAAAAGCAACAAACAGAGCGAGGAAGCCATACATTTCTTCCTCTGACAGCTCCTGTCATTTCCTGCCCTTTGGAGACTGAACCGTTGGTTCAATCAGAAGATGCAGTTCTGCAGACATGGTCACCAGAGGGCATAAGAGAGTTATCTCCTCAGTTGTCTTTCCAAGGCAACCAGGAGAGAGAATTTGATCCATTTTCCTGCCTAGCAACAGCAGAAGGGCAGCACGCCTCCAATAGCAGAATTTCTGCTCATTAGGCAACATTTACCCCCACTGTGGCAGGCCTCCGCCAAAGTGAGAATCTGGGTCCTGAGCTACCTGCAGATATTAAAATGATTATTTCCCAGGCCATTTCGCAAGGCATTGCTGCAGGCTTGAAGCAAAGCCGCCAATCTGCATCTCTGGCCTCTGAGCCATCCATCTGCTTGCAGCAACATCCTCAAATCCCTGCAGAACAATCAACCTTACAGGGACCTCGATCCCACTGTCCCTCCTTAAGAAATGAGGAATCACTTTGGGAGGATGAAGGCCAGAGGGAATTGGATCTGTTGGAGGACGAGGGCCTAATTCCGGACCCCTCGGCATTTACAGGCCTCTTCCCTCCAGCTCTATTTAAGTCTCTCTTGCATAAGGCAAGGATCACAGCCCATTTGAGGGCGGAGACAACTCAATCAGAGATGTCCTTGGGCCTTCAGGACCCAAAATACCGTCTTTTTTCTGAACCAGCTGCAGAACAGGAGGAGATCCCTGCACCGAAACTCATGGACTCATCCTGGATCTTTTCCCACTCCAAGTGGGAATGACAAACGTTTTTACAATATGGGCCCTAACCTCACTGAAGTGCTTCAGTTGCCAACGGTGGATGGCCCAGTGGCTACCCCCGCTCTTCCTCTTCCTTCGTGTCAGATGACATAGTGGATAGCCTGAAGGCTGAGGACAAGAAGGCAGAATTAACCCTGCGCAAGACTCATCAAGCAGCAGCCTGGGCGGTGAAGGCGGCCACGGCTGCCTCCTTTTTTAATAGGACCTCCTTGCTCTGGCTTCGCCAGATGCAAGAGAGAGTCCCACTTCAGGAGGCTCAGCTGCACCAAGACATTAATAAACTGATGGCAGCCACTCAGTTTTCGGCGGACGCCACTTTAAACGCAGTTAAGTATGCCTCCAGAGCCCTCTCATCCTCAGTAACATCTAGACGGATGTTGTGGCTCCATCATTGGCAGGCTGACGTGAGATCTAAATGGAGGCTAGCCTCTGCCCCCTACACAGGTGGCACACTATTTGGGGAGGCACTGGAGCCAATCCTGATAGAAAATAAGTAAAGAAGGAAGGTTTTGCCTTCCATGTCCAGGCAAGTGGACCATCGTCCCTCGCCTTACTATCGCAGACCCGCCTTTCGGTCTATGAAGTTTGATTTCCCTCAACAGCAGAGGTATTATGCATAAAGACCTGACCGCCAGCCGGACAGATCTGGTTTTCGCGACAGACCAAGACAACAGTTTCAGGCCAAGCGGCCATTTTGTGGGTCAGGAAGTCGTCCTTTTCGTAGATCAAAGTGACTACCAGCCTAATCCTCCCATTGGCGGTCGCTTAGCGCTCTTTGCAGACCAATGGGAGGCGATCACGACGGACACTTGGGTTCTCAACACAGTGAGGCTAGGCTTCACACTAGAGTTCCTCTCCACACCTGTGAATCACTTTGTTCGTTGCCCTGTTTCCACGAACAACGTAAAAAGAGGCCTCATGGAGACGGCCATCCAACATCTGTTGGATATCCAGGCCATCGAGGCAGTCCCAGAGGACCAAAGGGGACAGGGATTTTATTCTATCCTGTTTGTTGTTCCGAAGAATTCGGGGGGGTTGGAGAGCGATTCTGGACCTCAAGAAATTGAACGTCCATTTGGTCTACAAAAGGTTCAAGATGAACTCCCTCCAATCCATCCTGGAGGGCATTCGGGAGGGCGACTTCCTCGCGTCCATCGATTTGATGGAGGCATACCTCCATGTGCCGATACTACCGGCACATCGTCAGTTTCTGCAATTTTATTACAAGGGAAATCACTTCCAGTACAGGGCGTTGCCATTCGGTCTGGCCTCGGCACCCAGATCCTATACCAAAGTACTGGCGGCACTGGCGGACCACCTGTGCGGCTTCAGTGTTATCTCAACGACATTCTCATACAGGCTTCCTCCCCCATGCGGGTGAAAGAGGACCTACAGACCACCATCTGGGCCCTGCAGGACCACGCCTTCTCAGTGAACTTCGAGAAGAGCCACCTGGTCCCCACCACTCGCCTATTACACCTCGGAGCAGTAGTCGATACCAGGTTGGGCGAGGTATACCTATCCCAGGAACGTCGGGACAGCTTAGTGGCCCTTGTGAATCGGATCCAAGAGGAGCGCACGGTACCCATAGCCCTCCTATCGCAGCTCCTGGGAAAAATGGTATCATGCATTTTGATCGTTCCCTGGTCATGGCTGCATGCCAGGACCCTGCAGTGGTTCCTTCTCCCATACCAGCGGTCAGGCAGCAGCAACTCCAAGACCAGGGTTCGGGTCACCCCCATCGGTACTGCAATCCTGGACATCTCCAGCACTGACCAGGGGCTATACCTTCAAGGAGCCCAACTGCCTCACAATTACCTTGGATGCCAGCCTCTTTGGCTGGGGTGCCCACCTTCAGTCTCAAATGGTTCAAGGGCATTGGAGCCTGGCAGATTTAAACAACAACATAAATTGGCTGGAGCTCAGGGCAGCACACTTGGCCCTTCAACATTTCCAGAACGTTGTTCATGGACAACACGTCCTGCTTCTGACAGACAATGTGGCCACCAAGGCTCACATCAATCGACAGGGGGGTACCCACTCCAGGTCCCTCATGCACGAAGCAGAACGATTAGGACTCTGGGTGGAGAAGCATCTCATTTCCATCAGAGCAGAGCACATTTTGGGGTCAACAAACGTGCAGGCGGACTGGCTCAGCAGGGCCACAATAGACCAATCCGAGTGGCAACTGCATCCAGACCTCTTCAGAGAGCTATCTGAGAGGTTCGGCCATCCGGTGGTGGACCTGTTCGCCTCCCCGACGAACGCCCAGTTGCCAAGATACTTCATCAGATTTGCAGCACCGAGAGCGGAAGGGATCAATGCTCTCCGCAGCCCGTGGCCCAGCGGGCTGCTGTACGCCTTCCCCCCCTCTTCCACTCATCCCAGATGGGATAAGGAAGGTATTGGCAGAGAGGGCGGAGATCCTGCTCTTAGCTCCCCACTGGCCCAGACACCCGTGGTATGCAGATCTGGTGAGCCTCTCAATATCCCGACCCTGGAGGATCCCTCAGGAGAGGATCTCTCTCAGCCAGGGGGTCTTGGTTCATCCGGAGCCACAATGGCTCCAACTGACTGTCTGGCATTTGAGAGGAAGAACAAGTACTCTTTGAGGGTGACACAGACAATTCAGGCCTACAGAAGGCCATCAACTAATATAATTTATAATTCTACCTGGACAACCTTTGCCAAATGGTGTTCCCAGGGTCACATGATTGACCCCACTTCAGCATTGGTGCCGCATGTCCTGGAGTTTCTCCAGGAGGGACTGGATAGAGGACTCTCCCATAACACCATTCGCAGGCAAGTGGCGGCTCTCTCCACGGTGTTGGCGTGTGGGGAGCGGGAGTCCCTCGCTCAGCACCCGGTTATCCTGAACCCCCCTGTAGTGCATTGGTATCCCATTTGGGACTTACCTAAGGTGCTGCAGGTCCTCACCTCTGCACTCTTTGAGCCACTAAGGACAGCCACTCTGCGCTTCTTGACCTTCAAGGTCGCATTCCTTGTGGCCATCACTTCAGCCAGGTGCATCTCAGAGTTGGCGGCCCTCTCCGTCAGGGAGGATCTTTGCATCTTTCATTCGAACAGGGTGGCCCTCAGACTGGACCCCTCCTTCATCCCCAAGGTGAATTCCTGGTTCCATAGGGCCCAGGAAATCATATTGCCAGACTTCTGTCCAGGGCCAACCCATGCCCTGGAGAAGAAATGGCACACCTTGGATGTCAGGAGGGCCCTCCGGATTTACATCAAGAGGACATTCCCTACCAGAAAAACAGAGTCAGTATTTGTATCTTTTCAACCATCCTCGATGGGCACCAGAGTATCACCATCAACCGTAGGCCGATGGCTAAGGGCGTGCATCACCAAGGCCTACGAGATCCAGGCCCTGCTGCTACCCAGACGGGTAATGGCCCATTCTACTAGGAGTGCAGCCACGACGGCGGCGTGGGCAACTCAGGCCTCCATTGAAGACATTTGTAGGGCAGCGATATGGTCATCACTGTCACCCTTTATTAGACACTACAAACTGGACGCCTTCGCATAAGCGGAAGCGTCCTTTGGAAGAAGGGTCCTGCAAAAGGTTCATACAGCCTTGGGGACTCCGGACCAAATGGCTACCCACCTATAGGACAGCCGGCTTTGATATGTCCAATTCTTGGACTCTCCCATAATCACACTGGAGAAGGGGCATTGGTCTTACCTGATACGCTCCTTCTCTATGTGTTGCGGGAGAGTCCAAACCCGCCCTGGCGACCGTATGGTCCGGAGTACAGGAGCGATCATTGTACACTGGAGAGACACTTTATTCACGGCTACATCTTCGTCGAAAACTGGGCCAGAGAGAGAGGCAACGGGGTGTAGCTACAAGTCTGATGACTCAGTCTCTGGGCAGAAAGGACATTCTTGGACTCTCCCGCAACACACAGAGAAGGAGCGTATCAGGTAAGACCAACGCCCCTTCTATGTTGGTAGTGGAAATAGCCTCTTTTAGGGGGGAAAAACATTGAATAGATTTAATAAGTTCACAGAGGAAGTAGAGGAGATCACAAGTCCACCAAGACAACTAAGAGAGACCAGCGTTTACTTCCAGTTTCCAGCAAAATAGTGAATAAAAGAATTGTGTTAGCACAGTGGTTAGAATGCAGTATTGCAGGCTAACTCTGTTCACATTGCCAGGAGTTCAATTCCCTAAATCCTGACCGGCTCCAGGTTGACTCAGCCTTCCATCCTTCCAAGGTCGGTAAAATGAGGACCCAGATTGTTGGGGGCAATATGCTGAGTGGGCTCTAAAGTGGTATATAAATCTAAGTGCTATTGCTAAGTGCTATTGCTAAAACATTTGCTAATTCACCACGGCATTGCAACTGCCACATAAGCTTAACAACCACTGTGAAAGTCATAAAAACAAGTCTGGTCATCATGACTTACAACCATAATTGCCATGCTCAATTAAAGTCATAAGTTGAGGACTACCTATATTGATCATTGCATAGTTGTCCAAATGTCTTTTTATTAAGTCAAATTGGTTTTCAAAATACAGTAGTACTGTAGTTGTAGTATATTTTCTCAGACATTTCTCATGCTAGTTGTTGTGATGTCCCCGTGATCAGGAACCCAGAAAGGTTTTGAACAAGACTCAGAGCAATAAAGTGTGAAATACTGAATCCAGAAGAAATCCTCCATACCTTTTTTGTGCCTTCCCAACCTGTTGCCCTACTATTAGCTATCCACCTGAGACTTCAGAAAGGGTCAAGGGTTCCTTAAGTCCAGAGTCTGCAGCAAGCAGTAATTCAGCTAAGGACTCATGTGTTCTTTCTTAAGCAGTTGACACATTTTGGTAAATGCTGGAACAACTTATATTGAGAGTAAACCCAGCCTAAACTGAACTCTCCAAGGTTCTGATAAGGTTCAAACCTGCCTCTTCTGCTCATTATAATAACATATCTTTATATGGCTTCTTTAAGGTTCAATTCAAATACAAGACAATTAACTATGAAAAGCTGAGCTCCAATATCCTTATCTGAACTGTAGAGTCCTAATGGAAGACATTGTTGGGTTTTATGTCAAGAACTGCTTTATTCTAGATCTAATCCTATGGAATATCACTTGTACACCTTTCTCTTGCTACATTTTTGGCATATTTGGTTGCAACCTGGTTTGATTCAACGTAATGTACATAGTGCGTTTTTGTTGAATTTTCTTTTAAGAATGGGGCACTGCCTACTAAGTGCCTCATTCTTAAAAGTAAATCCAATAAGTGGCATGCCAGTGTAGGAGGCCACTGGTTGCTGCTTTCTGACTTCATTTTAAATTAAACAAGATCAAGCCAGAGATTTGCCTGACAGAAAGCAAAAACATGACCTTGGCAAAGAGACTTTGTGATAAAGACAGAGTTCTGCTGTCTGTGCTATCTGATTTGTGCTTGTGTATTTTGTTATATAAACAGTGCATTTAAAGGTCAAATCATTTATGATGTCTTTCTAACATTGCACTTAAAGAAATCCTGGGTAAGACACAACAACAACAGCAAAATATGTTCTGACAGTTTTAAAAAGTACAAGTTTTTGGAAAGAATAGCTTTTACTTGAATCAATACATGCCAAAAAGTTTGTACCTTTTTCTTCCCATCAAGGTTTTATTAAAGTGAAGAAGAAAGAGGTTTTGGAAAGATTCATTTAGTATGCAACATTGTTCATTGTTAAATGGGTAGGAAGATTTCTGAAGTCCAATAATCACTCCATTTCATGTAAACTCAGGTGGTAAATGCCAGGAAACATGAAGCAAACAGTGGCTACTAAGAAATAAAAGGGGAAATATTGTGAATTGCAATAACCCTGTTTTGTTTTTCAAAACAAAAATATCCCAAAAGGAAAAAAATAGCACGAATCCTCCATATATCAAAACTACTTGGAACCGGGTGAGTATAGTGTAGCTACCTGAATTTGAAGGCCTATTAAGATGGAATCAAAACAGGATGGAGTTGAAATGGAAATTAGTGGAAGAAGATTTATTTTTCTGACTGTAGTCTTGAACACGTCACATTGCAGCATTTTGTTTTACAACACTACTGGTTCAAATAAAACTTAGATCTATTCTTGGACTTTTACTCTTCCGTTCTGTCAGCAAACTGGCAATTTTGGCAACAGGATCAGAGCATTTGGCCGATTCAATGGTCAAGGCCAAAATAGACTAAGTATCAAAATATCATTGTTCAAAGTATTTTGGGACAGCACACATCAAAACAATTTAGCTAGAATATGTGAACTGCAGGTGACTCCTTACAGAACAAATATAGGGCTGTTCACTTGAACTTCTCTAGTCCCTAATTTGGGCTCTGCAATATTGTTTGTATCTGGCTATTTGGAATCTTGCTTGCTGATCCAGTCCTTTGTCTCTCTGTATGAGGAATTTGGTGTACAATACCTAGTGTTCTAATAGATGGAGACAATAAATGTAGTTGGCATTTAAAAAAAAAAGAGAGGAAAGGAATAGAAAAAAATTGAACCTAGGCAACTCAAACTCTGCAACCTGTATAAATTATGCAAAGTGATCAGATCTGTATGGGTATTCTTATTCTGCATAATTGATATCAGTTTTACTAATAATGTTGAATAACAGAAGTATAGAAACCTGAAGGGCAACTAAAAAGAAGCATATCACAATGAAGAATGAAATTGGTTATAAATATTTCCCAGGCTTTGGGTTAGTCTAGTTGAAGCCCCTATTTGGGTACATGACATGTACTGTATGTTGTTGACCAGATTTGCAGTCTTGTTTATTGTTGTTGTTTGCTTGCATTTTGCTATTTTGTTTTTTATGCTGTGAACCACTCAGAGTTGATTGGAGTTGGGCATCATTTTAGTTGAATAATTAACAATGAAATAAATATCAAGAAATAGTTATAGCTATGTAGATAAAAATAAAAACAGTCTCAGTTTTCCATATAATTGAGTTTTTGGTAAGTGTTGTAATTACTAAAAAAGACAACTCTTCTAGAACGAACCAGAAACCTATCAACTAAGTTTGAGTGCTGTTCCCTAAGATGGAATGAAAATGAGTTAGGAGAAGTGTTTTAAGTCAATGCGTCAAGCATATGGAAGAATATTTCTATTTCTTCCTGCAAAAAGGAACAGAGATTCCCCTGTGAAGGGTTATTGCTAAGTCTACCTTCTAACTTTGAGAATGACAAAGCATTATAACAGGTAGGACTAAATGTTCTATAAGAGAGTGGAAAATTTTCCCCATAGGCCTCAAAAGCAGGCCTGCTCTATAGAAAGGTGAAGCCTTATTAAGATCCTCTTGGATATCAACAGGATGAGATAGTGGGCTTATGCTCCTGTGGAAATCTGGGGATGTTAGTCTTCCATGAGGACACAAAACTGTCTTGCAGGACCATAGAGGGTTGTGTGTTCTGAAACAATAGCATTTTAAGCCAATATCTCAAGTGGCAAGGTCATCTGTGAGTCACTAGAGGAATTAGGCCAGATTCTAGTTTCAGCGAGGGATTTCATACACCGTGAGGCACTTGCGGTAGAGCTCTCAAAAATTTGCATCACATTGCCCTGATTTCCCAATGTTGCAATAAGGAATATGTACCGTGTTTCCCCGAAAATAAGACATGTCCCGATAATAAGCCCAACAGGGCTTTTCGAGACATGCGTTGAAATAACCCCCCCCCAAAAAATAAGGCCCCCCCCATTACTTTCCGGGGAAAGGGGGGCATGCCGGGAGGCGCTCTTTTTGCGGCGGGCACTCTTTTGGCCGGGAGAGCGAGAGCAAGCGAGAGGCGGGTGCACGCACACCCCACGAGACTGGCTCGGCTCCTCTGGGCTCTGCCTATGGCAGCTTTTGAAACGCGCTCCTGCCTCCGAGGAAGAGGAGGGGAGCCTCGATCCCTGCCTCGCCACCCCATCGCAGGCAGGAGCGCGTTTCAAAACGCTGCCATAGGCAGAGCCCAGAGGATCTGAGCCAGTCTTGTGGGGTGTGCGTGCACCCGCCTCTCACTTGCTCTCGCTCTCCCGGCCAAAAGAGTGCCCGCCGCAAAAAGGGCGGCTCCCAGCATGCCCCCCTTTCCCCGGAAAGTAGTGGGGGGCCTTATTTTCGGGGGGGGGGGCCTTTTTTTAAAGCATGTCCTGAA
>QLTV01002975.1:2250231-2292339 GCA_003457575.1 Thermophis baileyi | reverse complement strand
CGGAAAGCCAGTAAGGTGGGGGTAGTACGGATCTCGGGGGGAAGTTGGTTCCACAGAGTCGGAGCAGCTACAGAGAAGGCCCTCCCCCGCGGTCCCGCCAGCCGACACTGGCTGGCCGACGGGACCTGAAGAAGGCCAACCCTGTGCGACCCCACTGGTCGATGGGAGGAATGTGGCATAAGGCGGTCATGCAGATAAACTGGATATATGGAACAAAGCTATTATAGAATCTAGTTGTTCTGCTTTGGATACCACGAAGCCTCCTCCCAGAAGGTAACAAAGAAAACCGGTCATGGAGAGGATGTGTCAATAGTGCAGACCCTGGTCAAGCAGCGCTTATATGCCATGTCCTGGATAGAAGGAAGTGAACTTCCAATAATATTTTCCACCATCCTCGCCACTCTCTGGACAGCCATCCTGTCCACAGCAGATACTATATTACGTTAATAAGAATCCACCCCATTGTTGTATATGTCCACTTCTACTCATATGAAAGAATTCTCCTTTCCTTTGCTTCAAGGACATATAAAGAAAGTGAATCTGTTGAGCATCATAGTGCACAGTCCTTTGTTAGTTCAGCCATATAATACAGGCAGCAGCGCTCTGATCCTCCTAGCTTTCCTGAATTTTCAGGTAGCAAGTAAAGTTGGTCTTTACTTTTTTTAAAAAAAAATCACCATTCCTTAATTGTTAAGTATTTGAACTATTCTTCAGGAGTTAAAATAGCTTTGCAGAGAACATTAATTAACCTGATTTGAATAGGGGCATTCAAAGAGCATTTCTCAAATAGCAAGAATTGTAGGACTAAGTTCCATCTTCCAGTTAAGTTCAAGAATTATAATAAAACTATTTTTAAAAATCTTGCATATTTTTATGTGATTAGAAAAATCTGTCTCCAGGTCTACAGATCAATAAAGTTTCTGAAGGCCTTAGTCATCTTGCCAGTAATGCATAAGCAAAGAAATTAGTTTTAACTAAATGCATTCTTGGAAGCAAGTCAAATGCAGGATCCGGTTGTATTGAGAAGATATTTGTGTCCCAAAATTTATCTACAAGTATAGTTTGGCATAAATATTTTATTATTACTTATTATTGTTATTTATCTCTGTATTCTATGTTTTATACAGGATTTCAGGGCAATGTATGTATTACTCTTCCCTCTTTTTTGCCCCATCAATAGCAATAGCAATAGCACTTAGACTTATATACCGCTTCATAGTGCTTTACAGCCCTCTCTAAGCGGTTTACAGAGTCAGCATATTGCCCCCAACAATCTGGGTCCTCAGTTTACCCACCTCGGAAGGATGGAAGGCTGAGTCAACCTTGAGCCGGTGAGACTTGAACTGCCGAACTGCAGCTGGCAGTCAGCTGAAGTAGCCTGCAGTGCTGCACTCTAACCACTGCGCCACCTCGGCTCTCACAATAACCCTGTGAGCTAGTTGGGCTAAGAGAGAGAGAATAACTGACCCAGATAAGAATGGAATGGAATGATGGGACAGTATATCTCAGTCTGGATGTCTGATGGAGTTGTAGCAAATTTAACACAATTATATCAATATATAAGAAAAGTAGAGACATTCCATTTCTAACTGTTGGCAAATCAGGTATTTTGTAAAAAGTTTAACTTGGTTATTTCTCTTTCCTACAACACTAGAAGTTAATTACAGGGGCTTCTTATCATTGCCCAGCAGCCAAATTATATAGTGGATGAAAACCATGTTAAATCTATACACGTGCAAAAATGTTGACCAAATGTGGTAAATATGAGAGGCTTTCTGCACTTCTATGGGGTAATAAAGAGTGACAATTTGTGACTGGTTTTGTCTTGACTGGTATTAGATTCTTCTACATCTAGCTTTAGTCCTATGCATTGTTTTTTCATTCATCTTTACCCTTAAGTAGCAAATGTTGCTCTCTGCATTAATCTCAGCTGCTATGTCTACATAGATCAAGACTTTTCCTGTCTCACAATTCTTTCTTCAGGCTCATAGTTGGCAACCAGGAATAAAGAATCCTTACCGTGGGGTGGTAGTGTGGCCTGTTCCTGAAAACATTGAAATCACTGTGACACTTTTTAAGGTAAGTGTGTGTTTTGTTTTATTTTGAATTGCTCTCACTTTGACCGTTGCTGCTTAAACACATGGGCAAAGTGGCTCCATACAGTCATTCAAGAAACTTTCTTTGCTGCTGACTGTGATCTCTTGATGCACAAAGACAATGATATACAATTGATGCTGAACTTCTCAGATATTGCTATGGTCCTTGGCCTGACTATCAACCTGAACAAAACTGAAGCATTTTACCAGCTTGTGCCAAGTACCAAGTCCATAAAACTAAAAATCACTATTCATGACACCCAGCTGATAAAAGTAAACAACTTCAAATCCGGGGTGAAATGCTCCCGGTTCGCTCTTGCCTGTCGGTCGCCGTAGAGCCAGTCGGTAAGGTAGCGCGAGGCACCGCCCAGACGCCGCCCAGACGCCGCCATTTGGGTTCTTTTACCCTCTGCGCATGCGTAAAGCGTTCTGTGCATTCGCAGAGGGTAAAAGAACTCAAATGGCGGCGTCCGGGCGGGTGGGCGGCACCTCGCGCTACCTTGGCGACCGGTTCTACGGCGACCGACAGGTAAGAGCGAACCGGGAGCATTTCACCCCTGCTTCAAATACGTGGGAAGCATCATCTCAAGCAATAGATCTTGACTCCAGGATCAGCAAGGCCAGCCAGGCACTGGGATGGCTGCATACTAGGGTGCTCAATCAATATAACATCTCTTATCTCCAGAAAGCTGGAATTCTAGAGCTGTGGTTATCCCTTCTCTCCTATATGGATGTGAGTCTGTATTGAAGGCACATCAAACAACTGGAAAAAAATTCACGTGCACATTCTCTACACCATCCTTGATATTCATTGGCAAGACCATATCTCTAACCTGGAGGTCTTCGATCACCCAGAGTCCACCAGCATTGAGTCCCTGATTATCAGAACCTAGATGAGGTGGGTGGGACATATCAGAATGGATGACCACCTTATGCTGTATGGTTTACTGAACTGTGGGAAGAGACTCAATGTTGACTACCTAAGCACCACAAAGACACCGTGAAAGAAACCCTATGTCACTCTGACATCTACCCTAGGTTGTGGCTGCTGACAAAATCTGAGCCCTGTGCTATGAAGCCTCCACTGCCTTTGAAGATATATGTCATCAAAAACTGATAGAAAACCCTGAGTGGCATCACAGAATAGCAGACCCATAGTTGCTGAAACAATGGACTTTCAGTGCCCCTATTGTGCTAGACTCTGTGCTTCCAGACTGGGACTGCAGAGCTACCACCATATCCAAAGATGAACTGCACAAAGCATGTCTTCGAATCCAAAGGATTAGCATATATTCATTGACATTGTCAATGGTTCATTATAAATCAAAGTAAAGAAACCACATTCATGTTTAATGCTGTGAGCTCAATAAATAAGCTGCCAAGGAACTGCAGGACCACTTTTAGAGAACATACTACAAAAATTGACCTGCTATTTAAAAACATGTATGTTTGACCTTTTAAATAACAAACCCACCAAGGTCTTATTCAAGCAAGGCTGTTTCTATGGAAAGTTTTTTGGTTTCAAAATAATAGATCTTGCTATCATGAAATTGGCAAAGAAATACTGTTTGTCTGCAGTACATGTCAATTTACTTTATTAGAAATTAAGTTCATCATCCAGGACAATAAAATGTCCCCAAATCTTTAGGGATAGAGGTGGTTCAGGCAAGAACAGGAACAACAGAAGTTGAAGGGGGGTGTGTGTGTGTGTGTGTGTGTGTGTGTGTGTTGCTTTCAGTTTGGAGTAAGTATAATTATCTGTGGTAAGTGGTTGTTACGTATTGATAATGCTCTGCAGATTGGAAGCTGCTTTGTTCCTACTTCCAGCTCTTTGAACCTGTAGTTGTACGGCAAGGGTTACCAATCTGCTTGCAACCCTTGAAGTCCATTTTTGTGGTCCCAAAGTCCCTTGGAAATGGATGCTAAAAAACTGCTGATGAATGGATGTGCAATTTTCTGCTGGTTTCTGACAGTTACCACCACAGAAAAAGTGTTAAACTCTAAAAATGGCTTAACATAGCTACTCAGCTAATACCAAAACACCACCCTTCCCAAGTCTGCCAATCCTGCCAAACCACTGGAAATCCTGTGGCCCTCCACTTAGCTGATGGTGTTATTGTGGCCTTGGCTACCCAAACCGTTAAATAAGCCACTGAAACTTTGCTTGCTCTTGTATATAGGAAATCAGTGTGCACACTGAGAGAGAATATGCTGAACATTTAAATTATTTATACAGTTTTATATTTATGCAATTATATATTTGTAATTATGGCTAGCCCTCATTTAAATATTGCCTCATATAGCAACTGTTGGCAGTTAAAGAGTGGTGAAAATGTAACTTTGCGATCAGTCCTTTGATTTATGATCCTTGCAGATCCGTAAAGAAAAGGAGAGTTGAAATAAAACTGTAAAATGTTTTACTTAGCAACTACTTCACTTAATGACTGAGTTGCTGGTCCCAATTTTGGTTGCTAAACAAATGTCTGTATTATTATTTAATACATTACCATGTTAGCCATTAGCTGAAGTGATCTAGGTAGCTGACAAAATAGAAACTTATAAAAGACAGCATACAAATACTTCAGAAATTTAATAGTTGCCAAGCCCAAAAGTAAAGCCATGTAAAGTAAGACATGTAAAAGTATCTCTGAGTGATTTCTGCTTTTAGAATGGAAGGGATACATAGCCTGAAAGAATAAGAAAGAACTCTGGAATCAAAAATATTTCTGTGTAGGCACCTAGCAGGCATGCATTCCCAGCAACTGGGAATGGCATTCCACACCCAGGGCAGCTCCTCCTTGTTCCGAATAGCCACTCGCTTATTTATTTTGAAAGAGGAGCTTTGAAAATTATTTTAGAAACCAACTAGCTATATATGGAAAGAGTTGGTTTGTTATCTGACCTGATCTCAGGTGATTTCAGGCTTTCAGTTGGACCTAAAGATATCCCAGAGGCTGGCACAGGCCATCAAATGGTACTGGTGCAATATGATAAGAATATCTTCTTGCCTGATTTTGGAACATCTCTAAAAGCCAGGCTTGATGTAAGACAGCAAGCTAGCACTGCAGTGATTTAATAGAGCAAGAAAGTATTTCTATATCACCTAATAGCTAATCCTTTGGGTAATTCACCATATAAAGCTTAACACCTTAAAAGAGAAGGGCCTGATAAAAAGAGCTTCAGTGTTAAAACAGTGGCAGAATTACACTTAAATGAAACTACAACAGCATACTTTCAAACAGCAGTCCTGTCAAGATTTGGACATGTAATTAATGATTGCTAAAATAACATTTGTTTGTATTAACTTTCATGGTGACCTAATTCTTATGCAGCTCCTAGAGTCCTAGCCACTTGTTGGGATTCATAATAATTGTCCATGCTCCGAGATCATCAGTCTCACCTAAATTAAAAGGTGCCATGTTGGAGAAGGTTGAGCAGAAGGTTGGGGATGATCAGCGGGTTCAAGTAGGGGAGAAAGATGTCCCAAAGGAAGGAAAGAAAGACGTTTGCACTGCCATTTTGCATCACAGCATGAAAGTATCCCTCCCAACAGAACCTATTTGCACTGATTAAAAGCTGAAGATCAGAGCTGTGCTCCTGGTTTTTATCTGTACTGGCAGTGGCTGATGACAGAATGCATTGCTCATGCAGTCTGTATAGGAATCAGAGATAATGGACCGAATTTGTTTGCAAAGCAGCACTCTAAAATAGTCGTGTAGGTAAAGAACAGGCACCAAGCTAGACAAGCCTTGTGTTCTGGAAGTGATACGATTGCATTATCTCTGAATCTGTAAGTGGCTGTTGAAACGGCCTTGCTGATAGGATTAAAGGTTACGTCTGGGCATCTCCGACTAATGAGAATGTTAAGTATAGGCTCTTAGCAGTGGGCAGTGGATACTTGAACACTTGTTACTTAAAAGCATAGATAATAGGTCACTGGGCAGAATATTTGCCTTAAACAGAAACTTGAGAGGAACTTGTTCATATTCTTCCGTTTGAGAAACCTCTACATGCATATGATGATGTGTCTTCTCTGACCTTTTTCTTTTGAAATCATATCTCTGGCTTTATGTTCTATGATGGAGCTTCAGTGGCCTCCAAAATTTCACCCAAGAAAATAGGAAGATGCCTGTGATTGTCCATTGGTCAAAATGAACACCTCAACCTTAGATTAGTTCCAATTAATAGGTTGTCATTGTATGAGGAATAGGCTGAAGGTTGCTTTTTTTTCAAGAAATGATCAAATAAGAGCCTTGTACCCCAATGATGACCTAACAACTAGATTATGACATAAACATTTATAAATATAATTCATTTCAGCAAATGAATGAAATATTATCCTGAATCGGTGAAGTGATGTGTTAGTAGGGAATTAACTGAAAGAAAAGATATACAGCTCGGAATACAATACCTCTGGTCCCAGTGACTGACCCAGAATGGATCGTACAAAAGATATACAGTTACTCTCCAGCCATGAATATGGGTTATATATATTTTTTACCCAGGGGTGGGTTCTAACTTACCTCGCTGCTGGTTCGCTTCCTCCCGTGCCGCGTGGGCAATGCGCAGTGCAAAAAAATTCAAAAAAATTCAGAAAAAACCCCCCAAAAACAAGATGGCGATGCATGCGCAGTGCCGGAAACTCGGCTTCTGCACATGCGCAATTTTTTTAAAAAAAAGTCCCCCCCCCAATTTTAAAAAATTCAAAAAAAAATTCAAAAAAAAAAGATGGCGGTGCCCACGGACCGGCACCAACCGAACCGGATCCGTGACGTCATCGTGATGTCACCAGCGGGTCACTACCGGTTCGGGCAAACCGGTCCGAACCGGGAGGAACCCACCTCTGATTTTACCCAACTGGCACCTTTACACATTGCAAAAATATGAGTGAAACATTAATGTTGGTTATGATGTATGTAATCAGAAAGAAATCTAACTAACAATGTAAAGGAACCAGGTATTTGTATCATACAATACCAATATCTGAAAGGAAAATGCTCTTAAAGGAGGCACATGAATCATCTCAACCTCCTGGACTTTCATTAGTTGTTGTTGTTGTTGTGTGTTTGGTTTTTTTTTTTTTTTTTTTTTTTTTCTACAACGCAAGATTTTTCCAGTCCATACTTAACATAATACTGAGGTAAGAGAAGCATAAAAATCAATACCTACTAAAACTGATCTCCTCCCTCCCCCTCTCTGTGTATGTGTAAAATCTATCACTCATGTTGACTTTGAAGTTTAGTTTAGTCATCTTATGTGCTGATTTACAAAAAGGATATTCATCAGTAACGTATAGATTTCTAAATAAGTGTGTGTGGGGGGGAGAAAGAGTATAAATGAAAATTACCTTTCAAAAGAAAAGGTCTTTAGAACTGCTGGAATAATACTATAGAACAGTGTTGGCAAACCTTTTTGGCACCGAGTGCTGAAATGGGAGAGCGCGCGAGAGTGCGCAGGAGAGAGTGCGTGTGTGTGCGAGCGCGTGCCAGAAACCAGAAAAGCAGATAATCTTCTGGTTTCCGGTGCACATGCGCCAGGTCCGTCTGGCCTTTCGGGGGTCATCGTGCCTCCCTGCCCGCCCCCCTGCCCTCCCCCCTGGCCTCCATTGGGTGGCAGGACATCCCCACCAACGACCTGGTTCTGCAGCCCGGGACAGGGAGAGGAATGCTGCCTCCCTCCGCTGGAAAGCTGGAACTCCTTCCTGGCTTCGGAGGTAAGGGGCGTCAGCGTTCCCGGGGCTCGGGTTGGAGGGCCATCAGGCAGGAGAGCTTCACCCCAACTCTGGCCGGGATGAAGCGCCCCCCCCCAGCCTGCCACCAACAACAAGCCAGTGCAGCCCCCCCTCTTATCCCTCTCTTCCCTGCCGCTTCCCTTCCTGGTCGCTTCCCGGCTGGTGTGCCTCTTACCCCTCGGCAGCGTCTCCATGCTGCGCTCTCCTTCGGCCCTCCTGGGGCAGCTCACCTCCCCGACGGCAGCTCCTCCTTTTCCTCCTGGCTGCTCCAGCATCCCGGCAAGCAGGGCAGTGCAAGAACCGCCGCCACCCCCTCGCAGCGGCAGAAGCAGTGGGCGGGGTGGCCGGCCGCCCATCCAGCAAACCCTGCCTCGCTGCCACGTGCACCCGAGCTGGCCAGGTGCTCTGGACCATGGACGCGCGTCAGTGCCCCGGGCTGGAGGGCTGGGGCTGCGCAAGAAGCCTGCTCGGGCGGGGAGGGAGGGAAGCCCCAGCCCGCCCGTCCTGGTTGGCAGCTCTGCTACCCTTGCTCTTCTGGGTTCCGGTGTGCCGGCCACCTGGTCTTCGCGCGCGCATGCGCGCCAGAAACCGGAAGACCAGGTGGGCGGCGTACATGCGCGTGCTGGAAACCAGAAGATCATCTTCCCGGCACGCGCATGCGCATGCGCACCATGTGGCTGCTCTTTCAGTTTCTGGCGCTCCCATGTGCGTGAAGACCAGCTGGCCGGCGTGCCGGAACCCGGAACAGCAATGAGCGATGGCTCCGTGTGCGCGGAGAAATGGCTCTGTGTGCCACTTCCGGCACTCATGCCATATGTTCGCCATCACGACTATAGAATAAAAAAAAACTCAATCTCTACACCTGTGTTCCATTTCCCTTGTTTGAAAATCAATAAATCTTGGAAGGTTTTGTATATAGTTCATTTAAAAAAGCGATCTGTAGTCAAAGACCAAAAGAAAAGCTATAATACAATATAACGCTGTGGAACAAGGTGTGAAACTAACATACTAGGAAGACACAAAAGTTCTCCTGGTTTCTTCCTAGCTGGTAAAAAACACAGCAGCTACTTTTCAGTCCAGTATAGGATTCTATTAAACCTCCCCCCAACATGTACTCAGTGGTACTTTACCACTACGTGGTTAAGCAGTATACGCTTTGCCAAATGCACTCCTATGCAGAGCATTTGGAGGGTGAAAAGAGAATAAGATGTAGTGAAAATTGCTGCTAAAGAGGCCTTCCAACAATGGGTTCAGACTTTAGATCTGTCATCCTCTAGATCCAAATCCAGGATTCATGTGTTTTATTTTCTACCATAGGTTTATTGGGTTCAGAAAGGAATTTAATGTTGTATTCCTACCTTTCAGGATCCCCATGCAGAGGAATTTGAAGACAAAGAGTGGACATTTGTTATAGAAAACGTAAGTGACAAAATGGTGTTTTGCTTTGGATTTTAGCTTGACATTGGAGCCATTTCCCATCTATCAGGATAGGAAACTCCTTTCTTGCCCCTTGTGCAGGGAGGAAAGAAAAGGCAATCTGCACTTCTAACACAAATATGGTTCCTTTTCAAACTGAATCACTTACATTTAAGTCAATTGCTTTATTAGTCAATTGGCTTTTCATAGATGCTGAATCACTATAAAGTCTCTTTTTTTTTTTTTTTTTGCCACATCTGGAGTTAACACATAATAGGTAACTGCAAAAGATAACCATTTTGGTTTATTTTGATTGAAACATATGGCTTGCAATCAGATCATTGTATGCAGTTGTAGTTAAAGCAAAACAATCACTACAAAATGCAGAAGCATTCCCTCTTCCCCCCAACATTATCTTCAAATAAAGTTTGAGAAAAGTTGGGAAGTCCTTCTTAAGGTTGATAGCGCCACACAGTGGCCAGAAAAGAAATAATCATTTAGGAAAAATGGTTTGGAACAGTGTTTTTCAAATTTGATAACTTTAAAATATCTGGATTTCAACTCCCAGAATTCCTTAGCCAGCACGCTGGGCTCATTGCAGTCCATGCATCTTAAAGTTGATGATATTATTGGTGTGTGGAGTGGAAAGAGATGTGGCCAGGGGCTGACTGTGGAACAAATCATAAAGTGCTGATGTAAAATTTCCAAATCAATCTAAAGTGAAAGAACAAAATCAACTACAGGTAGTCCTTGACTTACAACAGTTCAGTTTAGTGACTGTCAAGGTTACTTACAATGGCACTTGAAAAATGTGACTTATGACCATTTTTCATAATTACGACCTTTGCAGCATCCCCATGATCATGTGATCAAAATTCAGATGCTTGGCAACTGGCTCATATTTATGACCATTGCTGTGTCCCAGGGTCACGTGATCACCTTTTGTGACCTTCTGACAAGCAAATGGGGAAGCCAGATTCAGTTAACAAATGTGGCTACTAACTTGATAATCAACTCCAGTGGTTCACTTAACAACTGTGACAAGAAAGGTTGTAAAATGGGGCAAAACTCACTTAACATATTTCTTACTTCACAACAGAAATTTTGGGCTCAATTGTGGTCGTAAGTCAAGGACTACCTGTAGATTCTAGTATTTGATCATGAGCATATACCTACCATTTTACAAGGAAAACATCAGGAATTGCTTTTGAAATTGTGAACCTCTTTGCTAGATTAACACTTTATATGGAAAGAGAAAGACCAGATATTCAATCTGGATTTTTTTTAAAAAGTGATGTGTTTTACTGAGTATAGAAAAGCCTTTGATTATATCTACAAAGTCATACTATGGAAGGTCTTTAGAATTATATCATCCCAGAACATCTCGCTGTTGGGCTGTTGGGCTGAGCTCCGAGCTTGGCAATTTGGTTGCAAACGTTTCATCACAAACTTTTCACACAATCCATCTCATTGTCCTTGTGTACACAGCTCAGGAAGCCACTGTCTGGACAGGATGTAGCAGGAAAGGGAGGGGAGGGGAGGGGAGGAGAGGAGAGGAGAGGAGAGGAGAGGAGAGAGACAAGGCTATATAATTTCTCTTTACAGGTAGCCCTCAGTTAACAACCATTTGACCATTCAAAGTTACAATGGCACTGAACGAGGAGACTTGCAGCCAATCTGCAAAGTTGTGGTTGTCACAACATTGTGTGATTCCATTTCGGGCACTTGGCAACAGGCTTGTAAATGAGATCATTGCAGCGTCCCATGGTCACATTGATTGCCATTTGCAACATTCACTGCTAGCTTCTGACAAGCAAAATCAATGGGAAGCCAGCAAAAAGTCACAAATGGCAATCCCGGGACCTCGCATCTAACAACCACATAGAATTTGGCCAACAACTGCAATTGGAATTGTTAGAACTGCCATTATAAGTCGGCACAGTCACATGAAATCATGTTTTTCTATCCCAATTATGGTTCTTAACCAAGGACTACCTGTCCTTGTTTCAACATATATGCTGAATATATTTTGAAGGAGACTAGTTTGGAAGAAAATGAACATGGTTTTAAAACTGTAGGAAGAAATAACCTGGTTGCTCACTGTATATAAACAAACTGGTTATATAGCAAGGTTATTTGAAACAATGACTGACGCCATGTAGATACATACTACTCTGTAATGGCAAGGATTTTGTAATAAATGCTTTCTTTTTGTATCATATGCATGTCTTTAAAGAAGAAATCCACGGAATTTACTTATAGTTAAAAGTACCAGTTATTTGATTTTTGTACTTATCTATTCTTCCATGACATTAGCTTTTTAAAAAGCTTGTTTTCTCCTCTTCCCAGAATTTAATACATTTAATACATTTAGAGTACGGAACTTACAGTTCAGACATGTCTTCCCAACTAATTTTCTTGTCATATTCTTTTGTATGTTATTTTGTGATCTGTGAATGGTTGCCTAAGTTGCCTATTCTATATATAACTCAGAATTAAAGGTTGTTTTGTCAGCTATCACATTCTTGTTCTGATTTAAATTTAGTAGAAAATCAGAAAAGTGTACACTTTTTAAAAACATAACATTTGCTTACTGTACAATAAATGTTTAGCATTTTATTCTAGTTCCAAAATCTTAGAATTTAGGTCTTTAGAGCAAATCTTGCATCATATCTTTTTGGATTGGTGGATTTGGGATTTTTGAACTTTTTAGGAGGGGAATGTCAAAAAGTATTATTTTGGATGTTTCAGTAGCTGGATCTTTCACATATATTTTTTCTTTCTTCCTAAATTTTGTGGATGGGCAGAAAATGTAAAGAATGCCAACCTGGAGACATCTATCCCATAATATTCTAACATAACTTTGAAAAGTTGACGGATGTAATCTCAGAACCACTGAAAGACTATAACATCTAGAATACAGAGTTCAATTTGGTCAGTCAACATACAAAGAAAGTTGCTAAAGAATTAGAGAGAGTGTAGAGGAGAGCAACAAGGATGGTGTAAAATCCTATGAAAAATGGTGAAAAAGAACTGTGTATGTTTAGCCTAAGGAACAGAAAGCTAAGAGGAGACATGATAGTAGTCTTCCAGTGCTGGAAGGGCTATTACAGGAAGAGAGTAGGGATTTATTCTCCATAGTGCAAGAACTAGTGGGTGGAAGCTTCACAGAGAGAAATCCAGATGCAAAGTAAAGAGAAATTTTCTGACCATTTAAGCTGTTAAGCAATAGAACACAGCTTGCTTCCTGAAGTTGTGGGTGCTCCATTTTTAGAGCTTTTCAAAGAAACTGTAGACAAACATTCGTCTAGGATGGTCTGAGGATTCCTTTCCTGGACAGGAGATTGAACTAGGAGACCTTTCAGGCCCTTTCTAGCCTTAAGATTTTATGAAAGGCAAGACTGCTGAAAAGGCAGAGAAATGTCCTTCATTTTATAATACTCCCCCCCCCCCAAGCACAGCATCTATATTGAAATGAGTTTGATGACACACAATTTCTGCAATTATTTCTGATTCTCCATGGTAAAATACAATCTGTCTTCCGAATTGCTAGACCCAATTTGCTTAGATATTTTTTCAGCCTTTGCTAGCTGCCTTCCAATCTCTTGTTTCCCCATAGAGGAGAGTGCATTGGGTGAGATAGCTGACCAGAGCTGAAATCAATGATAGTTTTTGCCAGCTGGAAAGAGGAAACTGCTAAATGGAGACAGAATTCTGGAAATAAACCTCTAATGCTACATTAGGAATGTTTAAAACCAGCAGCAAATTTCAGCAATTCCTAGCATATGTTTATTCATAGAAAATCAGCAGTAAAATATACTCACCAGAAGATGCCAGAGACTTGAATCTCCATGAGGTCTTTTTCTCTTTCCAACATCAAATATCAAAACAGAGTTCTGGTAATTGTTTTACAGTGGGATTCTAATCATATTCCAGATGTAAGCTGAGCTGTCTAATGCTCCTTTTAATAAAAAGTATGTTCTTTTTTTTTTTAAGATGGTTCAATTTGCTATATTTTTTTGCATGTGTAAATGATGTTTCCTTTTGATAGTGAGCACATTTTTGTATTTAAAATGATGCTTGCTGGGATAGCATTATGTTAGACAAATCTCATTTCACCATGGGCGCCTGGGGGTGGGGGGTGGGGACAATGGCCAGACGTAGGTGCAACCACATACTGTCTGATTTTCAGCAAAGGGGACAGTACGAAACCCTGTAAAAAAAGGAAGAAAACAAAATGCCAATACATAGTCATTAAATGGGAGGGGGAGAGGATTTGACAGATGGTGGCTCCCTTATGAGAGGGTTTAAGATTTCATTTAAGATGCTGCCTCTAAGGTAGTGTTTTGCATAACATTTGGATCAAAAGTGTTACAAACTGCACTAAAATATTTATGGGGAAGTAAAGCTGATACAAGTAAAATGCTTGCTTTTGATGCCAATTTTCTACTGTATATATTATCATAGACTAAGAACTGGTCTGCATCTTTGGAGCTGGTGTTGATAAGTATCATCACATTTGCATTGAGTGGTAGAAGTCTTCTCCGCTGTTGAGTTTGATGCTTTTAAGGCTTGTTGTTTATCATGGTTATTACTTTGTTTGGATGTGGTTGAATAAGTAGGACATGTTTGTTGGTTGCTGCCCATGGTATAGTGTGAGAAAAAGGACTCGTGTGTCCCCTGCATCCTGAACAAGTAAATATGTTTTTCAAAGTAATTTTTGACATTTTAAAACCTTTTTTGAAGTTTTTCCCTTATTATGAGAAATCTTTTGTCTATTTCTTCACAATTTTAAGGGAAATTGAAACTCAGCTGATCTGTCATCATATACTTAATAATGATTAAATTTACATCTGTTTCTTCTCATTTAAATCAAAAGTGTCTCTTTCCTGACTTATTTTGGCATAATAGCAATAGCACTTAGACTTATATAGCACTTTACAGTGCTTTACAGCCCTCTCTAAGCGGTTCACAGAGTCAGCGTATTGCCCCCAACAATCTGGGTCCTCATTTTACCCACCTCAGAAGGATGGAAGGCTGAGTCAACCTTGAGCCGTGGAGACTCAAACTGCCGGCAGCCGGCAATCAGTAGCCTGCAGTACTGCATTCTAACCACTGCACCACAGGGCTCTTTATCATAATGATAAAGTGATGGCTGGTACCTGAGCTCATGGCTTCTCTTCTCCCCTAGAATGGATCAGAATCTTTTGCTTCTGTTTTCTGTGTACCGTATATCTAAATATTAAACTGGTTAGTCTTAATTGTGATTTAACGGAGAAAACCTTATAGACCATTATTTGGTGTTTGCTTACGGCCAGCTTCTTGAAGCACATTGCTTCAGGTTCACAATGGCCCAGACATAATTCAAAACTTTATGATTGGTTAAAAACAGTGATTGTCTGAAATAATTAGCCCGCTCTTATTAGCATATCTGAAACGCATTCTCCAAAGATTATATTTATCTTTGCAGAGCTGGGCAAAACTAGCAAAGCTCCAGAACTCTCAGAAGGAGGGAGGGTGACTTATTTCTGTGGGAGGCTTTTTTTTTTTTTTTAAGGCCAAAATAGAAAGGAAAAAAAAACTTAGGTTGTTCTTTAAGTATTTGAATTTGTTTCTGAAGCATTTGCAGGAGTGGGGGAAGGGAATGGATGGGATCTTTTCTCTCTTAAGAAACAAAGATTCCCACTCCCCATTTCTTCTTTCCTCCCTCCCTCCTTCCTCTTTCCTTTCTCCCTCCCTCTTTCTTCTCTCATCTTCTTTCCTCCCTCCCCTCCCCTCCTTCCTTCTTTCGTTCCCTCCTCTTTCCTTCCTGAAACAACCAATGGGTCATAGGTTATCTAGTGAGTTCCTAAATGTCCCACTTAAAAAAATACTTTTTGCCCCAAGCTAAAAGGCTACATTCTTACCTTGCCAATTACAGTATAGAAGATCTACTGCAGGGGTGTGTGTGTCTAGTCCAAGCTGTTCTAAATAGCAATAGCACTTAGACTTATATACTGCTTCACAGTGCAATCCCAGTTGTGCATTGAATAAACCCAAATAATAAATCATTGAATTAAACCAAAGTTTTTGTGCTGGTCTTGTACTGGGATGGGTTTGCTTATTAATCACATTATTAAACTGGGCATTTGGTAAATACTCCTGAGTAATCTTTAGCATTGGTCATCTGAAAGGGACTTCAGCATTGAGACTGTAATTTTGGAGGGGGCGGGATATTTTTGCAAAGAACTTGTGCAGCCAGTCATACAAATCACAAAGCAAAGACAGCAAAAACTTGAAACACAAAGATACAGATGATTCCCGATGTTATCCTAAAGGTCATTAATCACCGAAATCATATCAGTGGAAGAAGCTGTTTAGGCTGTCAAATCCAATCCCATGCTTGTTGTTTAAAGTAGGAGATAACTGTAAGCTCCTTCCCTAATACTGCCAAGAAAACTGCCTTAATGCAGTCAGTGCTGTCAAATTCAACTTCAGGGTGTCTTTACTATTTATTCCATCAATCCCACTAAATACATTTTTGCAAAGCTGTTTAATACATGTTTCATAATAGTAAAGCTTCTTTTACAAGCGTTTTGATTTTTAGAGTATACGAACCAAAGTAAAGCTCTTTTATTAAACACTTGTAAAATGAAAATAAAGCTCTCTCTGAGTATTGTACATTTATGGCCCAAAGTTTACTTACTCCTTTGTATAGAAAGGAAGAGAGAAACAATTTCATACCATGCATGAATACTAGGAAATTCCTTGATTGCTGAACTAGAAACATGTATTGCTTTTATCAAATCATCCTTTCTAATTTCCTTTGGTGCTGCCCATTTCAATTGTATCTGCCTTTTTGCTATCAAACTTACTCCTTGCTTATATTTATATTTCAGTTGCACATGACATTTTTGATCATTCCCCCCCCCCTTCTACTATACTTTTCTGTCACTGTGCTTCCTTTATTTTTTTCTTCATTGGATTACTTCAAAGAAGCCTTAAGATACAGCAGAACATCCGTTACCAAAATTTCTTTAGGGATAGTACCTTAAATACTTCAACTTGACATTGTTCAATTATATAGTATAAATAGCAATAAAGCTAATCAATGCCTGCCAAATCAAACTGGACACAAACATTTTATCAAATATGTCAGAAATGGAGCACCTAGACTGACAGTGTCTGGGCTCAGAAGCTCAACAGAGTCAAGATCCGTTCCTATTTGAATGGAAGACTTCCATGAAATATCAAAATGTCAACTGGAAATGCCACAGCTCAACTAACAAGTGAGAAAATCATCCCAGAAAAATGAATAATAAAGCTGTTTTGTTCTAGATACCAAAACAAACTGGATGTCTCGAGGAAGTCACTAGGAGTGAAGCTTCAGTTGAAGGAGACTTTTACCTTGATTGTGTTTGTGTTTGCATTAATTCTCAGAACAATCACTGTCGTCTCTGAAACAATTTGGAGTGAATTGTAGTGGACTTTCACTACACTTTTTTTCTGCTAAATTACGTGTGTGTTGCTTCTTTTGGTGGGTGGGGAGGGGATGGAATAGGGATAATCTCATTAAAATGCAGAGCTATCTTTTGGGGAATTTTTCCAGGCCTTAATGGGTTGAGACATTTTTGAGCAAAGGGGATTTTATTCAGATTGCCCTGACTTTTGAATTTTCCTCCATTGTGTCACTTGATTTCTGCAGTTATTGGAAGCTGGTTTTGAAATGTAACAAGTTCATGATGAGTTTCTCTTGGATTGTACCATAACTGTTGTCAGAACAAGGATTTTGATCTGCTTTAGGAGAGAAGCATGCATATTTGCTTTGGGAAAAACTAGCCTTGCCTTCTAAGTCACGGCTAAGTGATTTCATGATACTAAATGATGATATATCCTATGGTTATGGGTGCCTATCCCAGCTATAACTAAATGTGCAGAGGCGTTTGTGCCAGAATGACTACGGTATCATCATCATCATCATCATCATCATCATCATCATCATCATCTCCTAAGGTTTATTTTGGATTGAGGCACTGAATAGCAATAGCAATAGCAGTTAGACTTATATACCGCTTTACAGCCCTCTCTAAGCGGTTTACAGAGTTAGCATATTGCTCCCAATAATCTGGGTCCTCATTTTACTCACCTCAGAAGGATGGAAGGCTGAGTCAACCTTGAGCCGGTGAGATTTGAACCGCTGAACTGCAGCTAGCAGTCAGCTGAAGTAGCCTGCAGTGCTGCACTCTAACCACTGCGCCACCTCGGCTCTTATAAATAACACACATTAGATTCAAGATAATGAGTTAAGAAGAATAAATGGCAGGGCGAATGCAACGAATGCATATTGGAAGAAAATGCAGCAATTTCACATCCACATTGTTGGGTATAGTATTCCGTATTGTTTGAAACAGTATGGCTTTATTGTTTCAAAGCAGGACACAAAACTGGAGAAGAACTGGTTTCAACCTGTGAATGGGAATTTAGAATTCCACTCTGATGGCAAGATGTTGATGGGATAGAATCCGTATAGCAGTGCCCAAGTGACAATGATAATCTCTTGCTGATTTTTATAGGTTGGCTGATTTGTGTGTGCGCGCCCAAGCTTTCTGACAACAGTAAAAGTCTACAGTTTTTTAGAGCAAACCAACCAGGTCTTGCTCCTTTGAAGGAGGAAAGTTGATTTGCCTTGTTTCACAACATTCTTCTGATTGTCAAGGAGGCCATACTCATGCCGCAGCCTTCTGGGAAACAGGCTCACCCTGTGGAGACATCCAGTTTTATAGGGTGCTGTGAAGGTGTTCTGGGGACCATAGCAGAACAAGCAGGAGAGGGAGAGGAAACCCCACCCACTCCCTTATTCTTGGCAAGGTAATTCATGCCTTCAGCAATAAACTCTGCTTAACTGAAGCAATGGCTTAAAGAGTTAGTGAGAGAGGATTTGCAAAAGCCAAGTCGACTTTTCTTTAGGAAGGCTTATTCTTGATCCTTTTCAGTAATACTGTATTCCAATTATTTTTCTGGAATAGGTGGTTAGATACCTGTCTTATTCATGCTAATTTATGCCATCTCTTTTATAGACATAATTCTACAGCAGTGGGATCAGGAACAAAGCTGTAAGCAAACCTACATTTCCTCTTGTGCCTCATTTCCTCATTCTGCTCACTTTCTGCCCCTTTGGCATATGGGTAGAATCACTCTGGATTCCAACATAGTAAACCATGTTTTGTTTTGTTATAGTTTCTGGAATTTTTTTTTAATTGGCTGCATTCACACAATATTCTAAGCCAGAACTACAACAATAAAGAAACTGCTTTTACTACAAACTAAATATTTTGAAAGGCGTTAGAATCCCCACTCTCTGCCCCCTTCCCCCCCCCCTCGGTTCATAAACAACTAGTATTATTTAGTATTGGAGCAACTAGTGATGAAGGGAAAATAGTGGATTGTAATATTTATCTACAATAGCCATTATATATTTGTTCAATAATAAGCCTTGCCCGAGTTTTAAAATACCTGAACTGATAATGGTATTGATAATTTCACTAGCTTTACATAAATTATAGCCAGTGATTTTCTACTGGTAATTACCGTGTTTCCCCGAAAATAAGACCCTGTCTTATATTTTTTTGAACCCTGAAATAAGTGCTTGGCCTTATTGCCATGCACTCAAAAGCCCGATTGGGCTTATTATCAGGGGATGTCTTATTTGGGGGAAAACAGGGTATATGAGCCGAGGTGGCGCAGTGGTTAGAGTGCAGCACTGCAGGCTACTTCAGCTGACTGCTAGCTGCAGTTCGGCGGTTCGAATCTCACCAGGCTCAAGGTTGACTCAGCCTTCCATCCTTCCGAGGTGGGTAAAATGAGGACCCAGATTGTTGGGGGCAATATGCTGACTCTGTGAACCGCTTAGAGAGGGCTGTTAAAGCACTATGAAGCGGTATATAAGTCTAACTGCTATTGCTATATAAGATGGTTATTATTGAACTGATCATGAATAGAAGAACCATTAATGTATAAGAGAGACAGTAAATGACTCAGCCCTGAGAAGCATGAAAATGTGAGAACAGTGGATCAACATAACCCCACTTCGATTCTGTATGATATAATAGAGGCAAAGGCTTTCAACATTCTGTTGTTATAACCTATAACAGTAGCTCTCCAGGAGTCTTGCAGTGTTCTTTCCTGACCTGGCTTACCTTGCAAGGCTGGCATACAGTGGCAAAGGGATGCCATTTCAAGCTTGCAGGATTTTTTTTTTTAATTCAGAGATTTCCCTTTTGTTACCAATTCTACTGCATTTGCTGGAGTTTGTCAGAATCTCATGTTTATATCTAGAAGTAATGAAATAATATAATCCTTTGAGCATCTGATAAGCATCAGAGCTAAGACATGTTTATAATCCTTCCATAGATAGATAGTTTCTTTGTTTACTGGCTCTCCAAAGTGTTTCTCATTTTAGCAATATATTTGAGTGGGGAAAGGGGGGGAAAACTTATCTCCACAGGAGGCATACCCTGGTCAATTTGTTTGGGCTCAGAAGGTACGCAAGGTGGGACTGTTTAGTATATGGATAGGAGACTTCGAGGGAATAATAGAATGTTAGAGCAAGTTGGGAATTTTTTTTTTTTTTAATCAGAAGAATCAATAGAAGAATAAATACAAATCATATCTGCATTGCTGCCAAGACCATGTCCATGAAGTTGAATTCAGTTTGGATGAAATTCTTTACCTTGATTATAACCCCTTTTACCTTCATTATAATATGGTATGAAGCCAACAAAAGTGAAAAGTGAGTTATTATAAATCATAAAAAGATATATTGGTAGTTCCTAACCTACTTGCTGCACAGGATAATATAATATCAGGATAATTCTTTTTTTGCTTCCTATTTCCAACTGAAAATATGCGTAAGTGATATTGCCAACATTTGCACGCAATCATTTTTTTTTTAATAAAGAGGAAGGAAAGTGAATAGTAGAGGAGAAATGAGCTGACTTGTCTAGTTTAATAATTGTTTTCTGATGTGGTCATGACATCATATGTGTTCCTATCAGTAGTGGGAGTGAGCTAGAGATTTACTTCAGGCCATATGTACCCTTTCACATCAACTGAAAAGAACAAAGTATAAAATAAAGGTGAGGTTGTTTTGACTTCCTGGAATTTCCTGATAACTCCTGAATTCTGGTGGAAGTTAATGGGACTTAACAAACCATCTTTCAAAACATGGGGCTGCTTGGTACTCTTTAACCACTTGATGGCACCCTTTGATTTAGGACGTAACTCATTAGGAAGGAGGAAAAAAACTGTGGTGTGGCTGTAATGGAATAACATGTAAGAACTAAAGGTATCTGGTTAATGTAGAGATGAAATGAATGGAACAGCAAGGCTAAGCTTTCCTGACCCTTCATGAGAGAATAGATGAAAAAAAAAAAGGGGGGGGGAGAATAAGATATTGTGCCAAAGGGAGATGATGAAATCCGAGATCCACACACATAATCTCTGGCTCAGCCTCTGAAATGTTAATCCCTGGGTAGAATTATTTTGAACTGTAGATTGCAATTTATCATCAAAATGGCAGTGTGTCGAAAAATACTTCTTGCATGGGTGATGTTCAGAGCTAGCCAATTTTAATATAAAATAGTTTGCTATTTAACATTTAATAACAGCTCCTTAAACTTGGGGATTTTTTTTTTCTTGCTTTTCCTGATGCTGAGGCTGCCTTCTAACCAGACCTTTTGGGGTTTTCAAAAATTTCTCCTCAAAACTTCTAAGTACGTTATTCTTTTGGTTCTATTCATCTCTAATTTTTAAAGTAAGAATGCATTACTTTGAGAAAACATTTTCAAGCTGAACAATATTGTCCTCATATCCACGGCTGTAAACAGGAACAAAAACTTTATAAGATCTTAGGAGTATTTTCTTGTATCGTATTTCGGCTCTTTATCATTGTGAGATTTTTATTTTTTATTTTTGGTAGAAAATAGATATAGAAAATTAGGCTAGATTTTACTTTTCTAGAGTGACTATGACATTCCTAGTCAGTGGCCTTAAGGCAATTTATAATATAGTAAAAATCACTAAAACAGAGTTAATAAATGTAATTTAAATGAAAGCTTTAAAAAACAGAATGCAGAAGTAAAACCTTCCATCTCAGAATTTTAAAACTGTTAATAGCTAAGCAGAATAAATGTTTTGACTGCATGCCCGAAAGCCATCAAGAACTAGTGTTACTCAAAGAATTCTTATTGAGTATTTTTCTATATTTGTTATAGGTAGCTCTAGTGCTGCTTACCAGCATAAGTGCATATCCAATTTTTACATTATTTGAATGTTTTGTAAATACTTAAAACAATATCAAATGTTTGCTAGGCAAACATATGCTCAGATATACTGTGCATATTATACATATGAATTATATCATGCATCTTAATATACAAATTACATGTGACATGGCAGTTCTATAATCTATCCATATTTCCATTTTTATTTAAAATCAAGCTCCATTTTTTCTGTTACCACTTTTTCTCAAATTTGCTTCTTGCCTTGCTTTGTGTGGGGTAGACAAGCAAATACCTGTAATATCCTATGTGATGTTTAGATTGGGCCTGAAGCCAATTAATTTCAAGTGCAAGAGAAGAAAAGTAGGTTCTGATAAAATATCTGTATCTGATTTACATTGTAACACTGAATTTCACATTTATGTTTTTTATTGTTTTAAATGTTTTATATTGTATTTTATGGAATGACTGTAAGCCTCCTAGAGTCACCTCAGTGAGATGGGCGGCATAGAAGTTTAACAAACTAACTAACTAACTAACTAACTAACTAACTAACTAAATAAATAAATAAATAAATAAATAAATAAATAAATAAATAAATAATACCAAATATATTGACATAAGTTTTTGTGGTTTCAGTGGGACTTACTTCTGAGCAAGTTTTTTGATCCTCACAGTGTGATGAGATTTATTGGAGCAAATAGTTTAACTTTACCATTTGTGTAAACTTTCTTTTCACTCTGACATCTAAAACTCAGTGGAATGCTAGACATTTGAAGGGATTGTTGATGAAGAACAATACATGCCAGATAACCAAGCTTTTGCTTAACTAGGAAGGGGTTTTCCTATCATCTTTTAATTCTGACAGGACTAATTAGCACCTAGCAGTTGTTTATCTGATCACTGCTAAATACTTGATGAATGCTGATGATTGGGAGGGGGGAGACAAGAGGCAAATAGATCTGCAGTTGCAAGACAGACTACCAAATCTGGGGATTCAGAAAAGATAGTTATTTATAAAGGCTTTATTCTTGAAAGAAGCTATTGAGTCTTATAGAAACATTTGGTGGGCATTAACTTTTAGATGTTTTTTGACAAAATATTTTTAGATATTAGATGATGGATTTTAGATACATTTGGTAGCTCATAAAATTCACAGAATGTATGTGTACTGTTTTTAATATAAATACCCTGCAGTATTGAATACTTGTTTATAGAATTAATATCAGTGCTTCTTCAAATTATAGCAAGGAATAAACAGAAGTATGTTTTCCTTAATACATGATTTTAAAATATCAAATTCAGATTTCTCTTTCATGCTATAGTTTTGTTTTGTTTTCTGTCTGGGTATTATGTTGGTAAGTTAGCATCCATAATGAAATGGTTGAAAGCTCTCTTTTATAGATAGGTCAGCCAGAAGTAAGTTCTTACGATAACATTCTAAATAGGTCTCTATTTTGATTTCATCCTGTGTATTGTGGATACAATTTCTAGTGTCTGCTGGAATCAGGTAATGGAGTTCCCAGTGATTTCAGAAGCAAAATAAAAAATTATGTCTGGAATTTTTAATTTCTGCATAGCAGATTCCAAAATGTTTGGAAGTATGCCAATATCCAGTATAACTGGACTTATTCATTACTATTTTCTGCTGATATACAAAATGTATCCTTTCCTGGACAAAGATATTCTACCTACGGTATACTGTGCATGCACTGGAGCCCTCAGATTTAGGCTGCTGTAACACACACTGTATGGATCTGTCCTTGTACTTGGTCTAAAAGTTGCAACTGGTATATAAGATAGCTGGCAAATTGCTGAATGGGGAATCTGAGCTCAAATGTATTGTTACTGAAGCCATGGCAGTGACTGCCAGTTGCTGAGCCAAATTTGAGATGGTTTTTTTTGACAGACAAGGCTTTCCACAACTTTGGAGTAAGATTTGCTATTATAGAGCACATTGATCCCTTAAGTTCGTCAAGGAAGTCCTCCTGCCTATTTTGAGAGTTGCAGAAAGCCTTTGTAATAAACAGGATATAAAGGGCAGAGTTCCTGGTTAGTGGGCCAAACATTCTTAAGTGATCTTCTCCCTGAAATTTAAGGCACCCATCAATACATCTTTAAAGTATCACTGGACCCAGATTTTCTCTGAATGAATGTTATTTCTTCATATGATTGCTTTCCTTCCCCCCCCCCCTTATGTTTTAAATAGAAATTCTTACTTTAGACTGTTTTGGTTTACTCTATGTATTTTATATTACAGCTTCAATGTGATTTATAGTAATTGAAAGCAATATTTAAATAAAGTTTCCTCTGGGACAAACATGACCTCATGGACTATTCGGGTATAGTCTTCTAACCAATAATTGATTGATTCTGTGCCATGAAGTCATTGTAAACTCTTAGCATCCACAGATTTTCTCCATAATGATCTGATCCTAGTCTGGTCTGTCAGGCCTTCTAAAAATGCACCCTCATCACTGTAACTTGAGTCCATCCATCTTGATACTGGCCAATTTCTTCTAGTTTTTTTCCACCTTTACAAGCATCAGAGCCTTCTCCAGACTTCTCCAAATCTGAAGTAGTATAATTTGAGCCTGGTCATTTGTGCCTTAAGGGAAGGCTCTTTTTTTTTTATTTGATTGATGATCCATTTGTTGGTTTTCTTGGCTGTCCATGGTATTCTCAGGAGTCTTCTCCAACACCTATATTCAAAAATGTCAATATTTTTTTTATACTGCTCCTTCAAAGTCCAACTTTTGCTCTCAAAGTTGTCACAGGGAATACCACTGCTTCCACAATTCTGTTCTTTCTATCAATAATAAGGAAGTGGTTTCTTCCCTTCAAGACATTGGTAAAAGTCTTAGAGACTACAGCCCTGATATTTCCCTGAGGTCCCCTATTCAAGTAATAACCAAATCTGATCTTGCTTAACTTCTTTGTCCAGACAATGTCAGCCAAATGTTGCCATCTGCCTAAATTTATTTAACAATGATAGTCATAATAATATTTTATACAAGAAAAGTAAACATTATTTTTAAGCTGTGTTATGTATGACCTGGGTAGACTAATAAATATCATGCATACTTCAGAGCCAGACAGAAAATTTAAAAACATGTCTCTATTTTTATATACATAGCAAACTGGGCTACGGAGCAAGAATAGTATTTGTATTTTAGAGCATTAGTCTTTAAAGTCAGAAGGAGAAATGTTCCCAATTGCTAAGTCGGTAAAAAGAAATAAAAGTCACATAAAATAAGGTGATAAAATACATTAATTGAATGTGTTTTTCTCATTTCAAAGCATGCTTCAGATGCTAATTAATAGATGCTTAAACATTTACACAACATTTGGTTAAAATAGAATAGGTAGAAAATTATATTTTCCCCATGATCAAACTTTTGATTTGAGTGGTAAGAAAATGTAATGACATTCTTCAACTTACTGCACCAAAAACAATAATCATGGACCTTACAATTCTATGTTTTAGAAATAGGGAAAACAATTCAACTGTATTTTGAAGTTAATTGTAAAAAAAATTGCCCCAATTTTATCAGTTAATTGCAGGTGGTTTTTCTAAAAATGGTTTCCTTATTGGCTGCTGAGGAGAGGGTTGTTTACCTGTACCAACAGATTCTGGCTTTGAAATTCCTCCTCCCGAAAGGTTTTTTTAGTGCTGAATATCAGGTAATTTTCATGCTCTGGTATTTTAGTGCTGTTATTTACAGTTTTAAAATCTGTTGCTATGATTTTAGTAACTATTGAATTGCATTTTGTTAATTTGGAATGGTGTAGCCTACTCTGGGTCATTTTAAGGTGAACTGCACCCCATCACAATCTGAGAATAAATAATAAATAAAATGGGATGTTGTGCACTCTCCCACAGTTTCTGTATTTACTGAGAGACTGTAAACACACTAATCCAGCATTCATTCTCTGGCACGTATATGGGCCTTTTGGACTGCAGATTTGTTTATTATTGTGTGTTTATTTGATTGACATACTGTACATGCCAAGACACCTTACCTGTTTTTATTGTAAGTTGTCTTCCAGCAATACAAACCAACCCCAATAAGTTAGCTGTGACAGACACTTATAGAGCTCTATTAAGATTTCATAGCAAGGAGGTAAACACTAGATAATTTTTTTCTGAACTAGAATAGCTTGCAATCTTCTGAAACAGATTTTTGAGTTTGTTAGTTTCTGTATATGCATTTAATTTTATAAAAATTAGTCTAATTGCTGCATAAGCCTGATTATATTTCAGTTAGATCTGGATTAACATTGGCTTACAATTACTACATCCAAGGCATTATTATTAGAGATCTGTATGTCTAGTTTTGAGCTATGCCTATTGTGGTAACTAATTAAAATGCTGCAGATGGTCTGCCTGAGCCAATTTGAGGACAAGAGCATGAATTTCCAGTTATGTGAGCTAGAGAATGACAATTTCTTAACATGCTAGTTGCATTGAAAACAGTTAAGTCTTAGGTAGCTAGAATCAATTTGGAACTTATTTTTACTAAGCTTGAGGATTCCAAAACTTGAATCTTTTTCTTTAGGCATATTTCTACAGTTGATTTGATATTAGTTTCACTGGTGACATGATCAACAATAAATGCTTATTTATTTAGTCCAAGACATGTATAAACTAGAGAGGAGGAGAGAATATGCCAGTGGTTTCCTTGCTTTATCTTGAGAACAGCTTGAGGACTTAAGCGGAAGTCAGCTATAGTTGCAGGACTGATTTGGGGTTTTTTAGTCATTGTGTTTTGTTACATACCGTGATTCTTCTGTTCCAGTCTTTGAGAGCTGGTATCAATCAACTACTCTGTGATTGGTTAGTTATTGTATGGAAAGCATCTTAGACAGAAAGTAATAATTAAGGAAATGTTCTACTCTATTTTTCATGTTTTCATTTCATGTTTTAAAATATACATTCTCTAGTAGGAACCTACAAATTCTGGTAGTTATTTGTTCCGTTTATTCATTTATTCCAATATGTCTATTACTTTTAATTGCAGATATCTTTGTACATACGAGAAATCTCACTACAGGCTAAGAATCATCTAAATGTGGTTCTTAGCATATACTTCTCTATGCCTCAATTATGTCTGTATATCAGGTTGTTTATCCATAGCAATACACATATGAATATATAATGTAGATCTTAAACTGCCAGGCTAACTAAAATGTTAAAGATTTAGTTTCCACCTTCCTTGAAAAAGACTGCAGTGCAACATATTTTATTCATTAGATCAGGGGTCCCCAACCCCCAGGCCGCAGCCCACTACCGGGCTGTAGCCTGTTCAGAACTGGGCTGCCGAAGTGGCGGCAGAATGCGTGCATGCATCTCCACTTGCATACGCAGTAGGCAAGCATGTACACACAGCTCCATTTCTGTGAGCAGCAGGCGCGAGTACCTGCTGCTTGCGCAAATGGAGCTGCACACACACACACGCCGCTCACACAGAACCATCCCCTCCCCCCACCACCGGTCCTCAAAACCGGAAAGGTTGTAGACCACTGCATTAGATGGGTTGCCCCATCCTTTATTGTCATCATTAGGCAAGCTGACCAGTGATGATGAGAGCTGAACATACAGTGGTAGGAGTGCTGTAAAATGTAAGATCCTTAATGTGAGATTCAGTTTGCTAATTTTTCCGCACGCAGAAATCCACTGAATCTGCTATCCTCGATATCATCTTGGTGCAGTACAGCTATTTAACATTTCTTTAACTTTCAGATCTTCTCATCAAAGTACTTTAGATGCACACAACATAATAATTAAAGCCTTTGTTATTTTCCTTGTAGAATATAATTTTATGAATAGGGTGTGGGGTTGTATTTGAGGAATTATGAATTATGAGGTGAAAAGGTTGGCTTGGTAATTTGTGAAGTACTCTCTATGCAAGGATTTTTTAATTATTATTTTCTCTTAAGGAGAGTAGCCTCGGGCAAGGATAATAGCTACATACTAGTTGCTCCGGTCTCTCCTCTCATTCATTTCACAGGAAGTTTCTACAACTATCTTTGGCTTTGTTCTATACAAAGAAAAGTCATCTCTTTCTCTCACCACTCCATCTCAGCAATAAGCAGCCAGTAGAAGCTGAGGCTAAAATTGGCATTCTGCATTTCCTAGGATCATCTACAATTTCACGAAGATCTTACGCTGAATAATTGCACAAGTTCTAATCAGTTTGGCTTCTAAAGTAATGAACCTGCATAGGCCTGAAGGGTTTGGAGGATGATTGCATTCAGTCAATATCACAGTTACAGTTTTGTTGGTCACAACGTGTTCTTTTCCATCTTGTGAAGCACCCATCTGTGTGGGCTTGGTGGCTCTACAGCAGATGCAAGCCTAACATCCTGACATATTTGAGGGTTCCTTGGCAGCTAGGAAGGTTGGGAGTGTCTGGGCAAGTAATTGTTTTGTTTATTTTGGAGATATGAATAATGGGAGGTGTCAAGAGGCAACGTTCTATAGTCTCCCTGAGGAGACATGTGTCATATTTGAACCATAGCTGTCCTCCACCCTCTCTCCCACCAGCTAGTTTTAATCTAGTATTAAGGTGAAATGGCATTTTGCAAAAGAATGGAAGGAGGGAAGAAAGTTACGAGAGTACCCAGAGCAGAAGCATAGGATTCCTCATTCCCACCTGGCTGCAGCAGGATGGACATGATAATGCATAGCTGAGCTGATGCATCACTTTATTCGTAATTATGCCTAGCTCATTATGATCTGAGTTGGATCAAGTCAAAGCATAGCTATATGTGCTATCCAGTAAAGTGAGTGGTCAGGGTAGGGCAGGGGATGAAATCCAGATTTCCAGCCTGCCTTCCCTGTTAAGAGAGAACTTTTGGATTCACCCTCAGTACAGCTGCTAGGGAACCCCATCTAAAAGGACACTGAGATCCTACCAGATTTGCTTCACTACCTAATCCTTTTCTCTGGTTTTTGAAGTTTAAGAAAGCATACAAACACCAATTGGTATTAAAAATCCGAGGAGGCAAAATTAATACCAAGGATTCCCCACTGAGAGGTTGATGTTGCTAACAAACTCAGGTGTTTAAAAGCTTGCATGCACTTTTGCAAAAACAAGACATAAAGTAAAAGAATGTTGCTGTACATTTGGCATCAATGCATTCTGCGTCCCTTAAAAACCTTTCAGTGAGGGATCCTTGGTACTCTCTGAGTTTGGTTGTTTTCTTGCAGACATTTCATTACCCAAACTAGGTAACATCATCAGTGCTAATCTTGATTATTTTACCTAGTTTGGCTAATGAAACATTTGCAAGAAAACAACCAAGCTCAAAGAGCACCAGAGTCCCCTCATTTCAACTCTGTGCTACAAATATTCTCCTTTATTGAAACCTCAAAGGATTTTGCGCAATATTCATAAAACAAAAAAGAAAACAAAATAATATAATAAATAACTAAATGCAACAGTACCAAAACCAAAAATAACTCTGAAAAACAAAAGTAAAAATGCCAAATTACAATGATTGAGTTGGGCACCATACTTTTAAGGTGTCCATTGTATTCAGATAGCAAAAACTCTCAATGCACCTTTGTTGATTACTTTTTATTATCTAAAGTTGCAAAATAATGAATGACAATTTCATGTAAAAATTTACTAAATATGGTGACTACATCTGTCTTAAATATTTGACCATAAAAATAATTTTCTCTTCATTTTAGAAAACATGGCATTTGTTGTCTAAATTTTGTGCCCATTAATGGCAGGTATGGTTATAAGTAACACACTTTTAAATGTTTAAATAAGTAACCTTGGTACAATGGAATAAGACCAAAAAAGTTACCAGCCTACAAAAATATTTTAGACAAAATTGCTACTCTGCTTGACTTATTGATGAAAACATGAAAAGGCCTTAATTAAATCCATAAAACTCTTCCCTCCAAATCCAGTTTTAATTTAATTGTACTTTTTGTGACATTTTTGTATTTAGAATATTGTTCATAAAAAGGGGCAACAGATTATTTTAAATTTATAAAACTGACCCCACCAGCAATTTTTATCATAGGTAACAAAACAACTAGTTACTTGGCCTGTCTTCTGATACTCCTGTTAAAGCAAATATACAAAGCCTCTCTCATATATAAGCACTGAAAGGATGTATAAGGGTTAGGGTGAATATATACTATTCATACTCCCCCAAATTCATTTCTTCTTTTGATATATTTGGAATATATTATATGGGACACTCTGTACATATTTGAGGGGGCTTTTCCTCAAACATTCCACTGACTGTTATTGATATCACTGAATCACTGGTATGTGATTCAATGTGGAAATCAGCCTGTAGTCAGTATCTCCTGTCGTATATTACAGGATGAACCTGTACTGATATTTTATTTTTTATTTATTTATTTTGTCAAGCATGTATATGATTACAGCAAAGTATAAACATTAACATGAGTATATAATAAGTACAAACATGGTTTTGAGTACATATTTTTTGAATACATGGGGACTTTAGGACAGGGACGGTAGGCACGCTGGTGCACTTATGCACGCCCCTTACAGACCTCTTAGGAATGGGGTGAGGTCAATGGTAGACAGTTTAAGGTTAAAGATTTGGGGGTTTGGGGAAGAAACTACAGAGTCGGGTAATGTATTCCAGGCATTGACCACTCTGTTGCTGAAGTCGAATTTTTTGCAATCAAGTTTGGAGCGGTTTACATTAAGTTTGTTTACATTAAGTTTGATATATCAGCTATGGACAATCACACCATAGTTGGCAATGGGTTTGACAAGGGCTCTCAGCCCAACCTATTTTATGAGAGGTAAAATGAAGCCAAATGATTTATATGAGATCACCAGAACTTTCTTGATCCCAATAGTTCAACAATGGGAATTGAACTGATGAGAGCAAAGAAACCATGTGTGAGAAAACAGTAGTAGTTTTGGGTGAAAGATTATATAGTCCATTCTGGCATTGAAAATAAATTCTGTTCCATGATGGCAGGAACATGTTCCCAAAACTAGGCCTCGGCAAGGAAAGTCTTTTGTGCTGGCCACCTCACTAATCCTAGCAGCCTTGCAAATACAGTATAAACAAATACAAAGACACAGTATCCATATGCAGTGTCTGCAATCTACCGTATTGCAGACAATTAACAGAAACACAATCAGATTGTAGCTGGGTCACGAAATGTAGCTCTCTATATTGCTCCATATTCTTGAGCACAATTCTGCTTAGTAAAAGGCAAAACAGAAATATATAGTGCAAATTGTGCAAAGTATACCTGAAATAGGTATACTTTGCACAATTTTCACATGTATTAGAGTGTATAGATTATCCCCATTCCAGGGAAATGTTATGTGTAATGCTAAATAATTATTTGTTTTAAAAATAGACAAAGGGGATTGTGATTCTTTGCCTTTGAGAAGTGGAAGAAGGCTAAACATCAAGATACTGTTATGAAATCCATAAGCGTAATGCTACAGATGTGAATTATAGATTTTTTATGATGCTGCAGTAACTGAATACAGTACAGAACTGCCTTGATATTCATCGTTGACCATCTTCCCTCCTTGAAGAATTTATATTCATTAATGGCATCTTACTATATTACCTTTATGTTAGGAATGATATTTCAAAATGCTGAATGGGAAGAAACATTATTTGGTCTTCTTTTAAGCCAGAAAAACTAAATTCAATGTAATATTATTTTAATATTCAATTTTTCAATCAATTGCAATATGAAAAGACAAATATATTAACTCTTTTATCAACAGAGTTTTAGTTTTAGCCAGCATACCGTATGAAGTACTTCCTTCCCATGAACTTTATACAGAACATGTCTTAGCCAAAATAAATAAAAGAAGGAATGCTTTGTTAATCATCCATAACTAATTTGTGCACACAGTGGAAAGAAAATTCAATCAGTTTGGGATGGAACTTTTTAACTAGAAACTGCAAATTAAAATGAAACAAAGCCGGACAAATAAAATACTGTCTTTTTTATGTTTCTAGAATTGTGTTATACTGCAGCCAAAAGTGGAAAAAATATTTGGAGATAATCGTTTTACAGCATGGATTCAAGAATAATAATAATATTATTATTATTATATTATTCCTCCAAATACTGTAAACAGCTGTTGACTATCTCTACAATTAATGCAGCAGATGAAAAGGACTTGATTTAGACAATGTATTTCAATCTATCCCTTTTTGTGCTTAGAATATGTTTGAAAGCAGAGTTGTGTTGAGGAAAAAATGATTTTTAAATTATTGTTTTTTCATATATTGCTATTGTATTGTGAGAAAGAAAATAATACTGTACTTCTGATGAAAAAGAACCCACCTTACTAGCTCAAAAATAAATGTTTATTGCTAGAAGAGCTATGTTCCAATTGTAATCCAGGGGATTCTTTTTCTGATATACGGTAAGTAATTTTAGAAAAGTTTAGGGGTACTGGCATATGTAATATGTTGTGTCTATGTGCTTTGGAATCTGATCTTTGCTAAGGTGATAAATAAGTGCAACTTTAATAGACTGTTGCTCTTTTCACTTAAATGTATAAGGCACAACTATGAAGATGTGTTACATGCAGAAACATGCATTTATCAAGCTTAATCCTCACAAGATTCCAGATTTTGTAGTTATTTATTCCTCCTGTGGTGATAACTGCATTATATATCCAATTCAAATTTTACACTTGGTGTTAACTGCGTGCTGTGTATTGCACAAAGTTTCAAAGCCATGGGTGGTGTCATTAACATGATATTGTGTAAGACCCAACTAGTTAAGATTTCTTTCATTCAGCAACCGTTTGCGTAACTCCTCAGTCAGAGATGTTGCAATTCCAGAAAATTGTGCTTTTACATATGGACATTTACCACTGAATTTCTCACTGAATATTCATATAAAATATGTCATAAGCTTGGTTTTTCAGAACTCTGGTGATTGGTCATATAATACTATAATATTGGGAAGTTACAGAACTGGAAAAAGCCAAAACATGAACAGCATTCCTGATGTTGTCCAGTGTTTTATTTTCCAAATCAGATTTATAATAATTCCAACATCAGAGGAAATAATACAATCGTCATTACCATTACCACCATGCTTAATTCTCAATATCTTTACGAAACTGCCTTTTCCACTTTTAGGATGTTTGATTATTATCTTTGGATTTATTCTGCGTTTCAAAAGCAGTTGCCTGGAATCAGTCATAAAGAAAGAGTTACTCTTGAAGTGCTTCTTATGATAGTGATAGCAAAAGAAGCGCCATATATTGTATACTGGCAAATAATGTGTTTATGCAGTACCAACACAAATCACAGTGCAATATAGACAAATAAGTTATGCTACAAATATTACGACCATCAATTAGCCACAGTTTTACCATCATTTAAGGAATATTGTTCTTTCAAACTCAGTTCCTTGGGGATCTTGATTTTGGATGAATAGCCTATCAAGAACCTGACAAAGGGAGGAAGCAGACTGAAATCTTGGGGAAACTGCAGAATACAAATGAGTTCTGCCTTCTGTGACAGTACCGTTTGTAAATTCCATATCAAAATTTGACAACCCTCCCTGTCCAGCTTTGGTATTTTTCTCATTCTTCAGATAGTGGTGGGGGGGGGAGGCTAGTTTTGAGAGAAGAATCTACGGAGAAAAAGAAAACCTAAAACTCTAGAGAAAACTGGGTTGGAGAGAGTTGATGAAGAGAAGATAGTAGAGATGGAAGTGCCACCCATCACCTGCTACTAGGTATTAGGGGAGAGATACCCCTCTCCTAGTTCTATCAAATGAAGAAGAGAACGGAGCGTCCCAGGCTTTGGAGGGGGAGGGTCAGAGTAAGGGTGTATTAGAAATAACCTGTAGTTATGTAGGAAACATAAATGCGTATTTATACTTCTAAAATACTGAAGATGTAGGTGGAATGATTCAAATGTTTTGATAATATCTTGATCTGGCCTTGGGATTGTAATTAGAAACAAGTACAGAATTGCTCTTGACACTTCAGATATATTCAGGTGTTAAAGAAACTTTTATCAAAAAAAGGATAGAAGGCAAATCAGCCAACATTTGGTTATTTGATTTCTCAGATGTTCTGATATCTCCTGTAAGCATTTGGACCAGCTGGTTGCCCCCTCTCCCTTTTTCACATCAAAAGTGTCACCATCACTTCCTGTACCATTTGAAGCAGCCTCTGACTTAGTTCTTGGGCAAGTAAAATGCTCCTGTTCTGCTGAAAGGAAAAGGCACCCAAGGTTTGGCCTACCATAGGAAAGAGAAATCTGGGGTGGCGCTCACCATGCTGGATTGGGACCATAAGTGGTATCTTGTCTGAATGGATTGCAAGAGCATTAGTGTGTATTGCTTTTGCATACAAGCATATCATTCCAATAAGTAGGTTGCACAGCAGTATTTCTTAAAAGTATGGTCCTAGGAGCTCTGAGGGTCCGCCCAGGACCCTCTTGGGGTTCACAAAGTTAAAATAATTTGCCAGCTTATTTCGAAAAATAATGCAATATAATCCCATCAAGCAATTGTGAGAAGAAGTAGCTACAGTGAATGTGTCAATTCTAATTTTTAATATGGCAGATATCAATAAAGCTATTTTAGGGTCCTCTGTAATTTTTAAAAGTGGGAAGGGGTCTTGAGAGAAAAACGTGAAACCTGATGTAGTAGAGGGGCAACCTTGGCCAAAAGCATGTATTGCATAGATAGTATTCCTACAAACATCATTCTACCTCTCCATCCTTTCAAAGGCATTGCCCAAGTCACAAAGCTGGATTTGCAAGTGGCTTTGACCAAAATAAATTGATACAAGTAGTCTTTGGTTAATAACAGTTATTGGAACTGGAAACTCTGTAGCTTAGCAATGTGGTTATAAAATATGGTATTATATGACTGTGCTGACTTCTAACAGTTCTGGCAGTTCCAGTTGTGGTTGTTAGGTGAATCTTACACAGTCGTTAGGTGCAACATCATATGACCACCACCTACAATGGGAGGCACCGTGCTACGGTGGTTCTCCTCCTATCTCACCGATCGTTCATAGTCGCTGTTAGCAGGAGGACAGAGGTCGACCCCTAGACCCCTTGTTTGCGGGGTTGGCTGTGGGTACTGCCTCCTAAAGACTGTATCGACTGTCCATCCTTGGTTCTGGGGGGAGAGAAATTGTCCCCCTCAGAACGGGTTCGCAATTTGGGTGTCCTCCTAGATCCACAGCTAAAATTAGAGCAACATTTAACAGCTGTGGCTAGGGGGACCTTTGCACAGGTTCGCCTGGTGCACCAATTGCGACCCTACTTAGATCAGGAGGCGCTCCTCACAGTCACCGATGCCCTTATCACCTCACGGTTGGATTATTGGAACACACTCTACATGGGGCTACCCCTGAAGAGTGTTCGGAGACTACAGTTGGTCCAGAATGCAGCCGCGCAAGTGGTTGTGGGTGCACCTAGGTATACACACATTACAAGATCCCACAGAGTTGGCCTCCTCCAGGTCCCGTCAGCTAAGCAGTGTAGGCTGGCGGGCCCACGGGGAAGGGCCTTCTCTGTGGCTGCCCCGGCTCTCTGGAACCAGCTACCCCCTGAGATCCGGACTGCCCCCACCCTATTGGCCTTCCGGAAAGCATTGAAGACCTGGCTTTTCCGGCAAGCTTGGGGCCGTTGATCTCGCAATTTGCGAGGTCCGGCCTTGAATGATATGTATGTATGTGACTGTTAATTGGTTTTTTTATATTTTATGATGTTGTTAAATGTATTTTCTATACCCTGTTGTAAGCCGCCCAGAATCCTTCAGGAGTTGGGCGGCATAGAAATACAATTAATTAAATTAAATTAATTAAATTAAATTAAATTAAATTAATTCCTGCAAGCTTTTCCATTGACTTCACTTGTGGGAAGCCTGAAGGGAAGGTTGCAAATGGCGATCATGTGACTATGGGACACTGCAACCATCATAATTGTGAGCCAGATGCTAAGTGTCTGAATTACAATCATGTATCTAGGAAAACTAGGATGACCACAGTTTTGGAAGACCAGTTGTAAATCTCCTTGTTCAGTGCCATTGTAACTTAGAGTGTTCACTGAGCAAATGGTTATTAAATAAGGACTAGCTGTTTTCACCTTTTAGTCGCTCTTTATAGTTTTCTTTTAGCCCTTTTTAGACTTAAGGACTCTTGTTACCTAGACAATTACTGTATATCTAAAATTACAATTACAAAGTTAGTTCAGGAAATAAAGAGAGTAAGCCAGATTTTGGAATACTTTCTTTGAGACTGAAGGCAAGGGAAAATGAACAAGAAAGGAACGCAAATCTGGATCTGAATATTATGATAAGCCATAGTTAAACAAAACAGAGGTCATAAGCCAGCAACAAGGCATAGTTTCTACTTGTGTTTTCTGGCACAAGAGAAGCCAAATAAAATAAAATCTTTATTTGGGTCAATGATCAGTTTAGCATTACACAATCAACTCAACAATTTGCTTAAAACAAAATAGTCACTAAAATAACACTAAACTAGAAGAAGAAGAGAAGCACATTTTGTTGCCAATGATGGTTTCAAAATGACATAAAAATCATGATCAGGCTTACTGTTTATGTGAACAAGGCTAATATTTTTAGCTTTTTATTAAGATATATTTTAACATATCAATACATTAAAATACAGCCATTTTGGTAAAGATTAAATTCATTTATCAATTAATTCTGCAAAAAGCATTTAAATTCAGCCCCCATAGACAAATCCATCCCCTTGAAGCCTAAGAGAATTCACTGTAATGTTTAATGTGACAGAAAAGAAAAATATTAAAAATGTGGGCAGTAATATTAACTGAATTCAATTAATTTATTTTTTAAATTAATTTTTTCCCTTTGATTGTAACAATTTTCTTCTGGTGCTTCCTATAGTTATGTGACCAAGCCTTAGTTTGAACCCCTCTTTTAACTGGTGAGAATTATATTAGAAGATGTTCAGATACTAGACATGTAATCTGTCCTTAACTAAATTAATAAATTGAAACTGCATTTATAGAGTGGAGGATGCACCAGTTGAGAATCATCTCTAGTGTTTAACAGACTCATCTGCTTTTCTTCCCTCTCCTCCTTAGTTTTGTTATATTTTGATAGTTCTGCTCTCTATAGTTATTAAATAAGTCATTAGATATTTATCTGCATGAAGAATCTTGATGAGCCTGTAGAAAGAACTTAAATATTGTGAGAAATTACAGTTCTTGCATGGTCTTGGTATAGCTATGTGTCAAAATACCTGGCTTCATTAAAATACCCCATTTGGATAGATGCACATAGTCATTCTAATAGCCTTCTCTTGTACAACTTGCCAAAATGAAAAGTTCCAAATTATGAATAATTGTTAATTGGGATGTGCAAAACGCCCATTCCCCGACCTGCTTTGACTGGGCAAAATTGAGGGAGGAAAGAGGTGGGAGCTGGAAAAACTCAGGGAATACACATCCAGAGATCAAGAACAATTTTCCACAAAAGAAAAAGGCTGTTGTCTGCCCAGTCGGTAGGTTTATTGGTCTGCTTAAATTCTTTACCACGGGGAAGTTAGAGCGGAGGCCACTTTGGGGGTTAATAATAATCAGCAACTCTCTGTATGTTGGTGTACTTTCTTGCTGTACAGGCAATGCTAAGTATGCAGCGTGTGCATTAAAGGCTCTGTGAACAGAGGTTTCAGAATACCAATTGCAACAACTGAGATTTTGCAGGATGACATGTTGAAATGCAAGAACTGGGGTGCTACTTTGCTGCAGCTGCTAGCTTTCCTTCATAGTCAATTAATGGAGTGCCAATTATTGTGTGTGGGGGGGGGTTTAAATTGTTGCAGGAAGGGCAGGTTCATAATGCAAAAGGTGTGTACTCATGTGCCTCAGGAAGAAGCCTTTTTGCCCTGGCATAGTCAGAGAGGTTTGTTTGTTTGCTGTTGCTGTGATCATTGGCAGTGATGAAGTGAACTTGGTTGATTATTGCTGTTGACTCTTAGATTTAAGTCAGGTCTATCCTGAAAAAAATGTGCATTGCACTCATTTTAAAATCATGGTTGAATCTTCTGAAATCTACAGCCAGAGGGAAATAGGGTAGTAGGATAAAAGGACAAAGTAGTAAAAAGTGGAGTTATAAAAATGATAAATAAAAATGGAAAACAGCACACACACAAAAAGAGAGAGAGAGAGAGAGTTGCTCATCTATCATTCTATTTTCCTTGTTATTTATTCCATATGAATTAATTTTATTTTCTTGGTAGGACATTACCACATATATGTGACTGGTTCTGAGCTCAGCACTCTCCCACTTTCCCAATTCAGTGTTTTTATGACAGTTGATTGTGGACTATATGGAAGTTAATTTAGTTGTTGCTTGTTTCTTGCCAGCTAGCTGTGGCTGCTCTATTGCAGAAAGCACGATTTAAATGACTTTCATGGTTTCCTATGGAGGATTTTTAAATGTTTTCAATGTTTATTCATCTTTTGGCAGATTAGGTAAAAGGCAGAATTAACTGTAGACAATCATTTCACCTTCTGCTGTGATCCCAGGGCAAAAATGGAGGAAACAGCTTACAGTATTTGGAATTCCTGTTGTTGCCTGTGAAACACCGTAGGCAGTTCATGTGTTTGTTTTGCTGGCACGCAACAAGTTTGAAACAAAACACTTTATGCACACTACTAATTGCTAGTTTGCCGTTCCTTCCAGACTTACTAAAAATAAAGCAAAAAGGGATTGCAATGAACAGTCATTTTCCTTTAAGTTTGAAGCTATTTTCCACTTGTTTCTGGCATCATAACCATTTCCAGATATTATGGACTACAGTTCTTGTAAAAACTGACAAGAGTTGACCAGACAGAAGAAAGATATTAGATTGGCTGTAGCATATGGAAGCTGAACCACACTAAAAAGAGAAGATTGTCCATCCAGGCAAACGCATGATGACATTTCCAAAGGGCTGCTGTCACCTTACATCTGAACCTCCATCTCAAGCCCTTTCCCTGTAGCTTTGAGTTGCTATTACTGCCAAGATGTTTATGCCATTTCTTTTTTATAATTCAGTGCCACGTATTTCTTAAACATTAGTTTCTCCATTCATATGTATCATCATTTTTAATAAATATTCTTGAGCCATGCTTTTGCTTTTAAGCACCTTTTCAGCACAGATTGGACTGTTTGCATTTGGCCCCCCAGATCTTCCATCCAACTGTCTAAATTATTTTAACTGACATAGTTTCTAATTTACTCTCTCCAGTTGAGAGAGCTTCCTGTAGCTTGTCTATTTCAGCATTTAATTGCTCCATACTTCCACAAATTAGATTCTGTACTGATCCATTTTGCTCTACTGGTGAAGCAAAGATCTCTTCAGCATAGCCTAGGTAATATGGGACTTGTGATGTAGCTGAAAAGACCATCCCCCCGCCCCCGAAACTTTGGGGCTTCATTTGCTTTGTACTAAGTGAAAAAATAGACCAATATTTTTCTGTGGTGGCAGCCAAATCAGTTACTAGTATTGCTTCATTGTCTGTTATGATCCTTTTTCCCTTCAGATGAAATAAGGAAAGAAAATCCGGAGATCTAATGGAAAAGTTTAAACAAATGGATGTGTTATTTAATTTAAATGCATTAAAAAGCAGTCCTTCCATTAACACCCTAATACTGTATATTGAATATTTTCTCCCGTTCAGACATTGCCATGATCATGCTTTTTCTATAAATTAGAACAGAATTTAAATCAGCAAGAAATATGTGCCTCCTCTTCAAATTATTTTAAAGCCTAAATGGGGCTTGAATTTTTTTCTATTGGAACTCTAATTCCCAGAATTCTTCGCCAGCAGTGCACCAAAAGGAATCCTTTTCCTTAAATAGTCAGAGCATTTGAGAAAATTGCCATTTTTGTGATTTGTTCTTCAGTTGAATTAACGATATGCCTATTGAAAGGTCTGATTCATTTTGGTTTGATAATCTACGGTTTGAAATGTGTTTAAATATTAGTAGCTCGAGTTGGTAGTTAAGCTGTTGGTTTGAGCTCCAAGCTTGGCAATTTGGTTGCAAATGTTTCGTCACCATTCAAGGAGATATTGTCAATGTGTTTTGAATTGTGCTCGTCGAACAAACAGGCACCCCACTACGCAGCAACAAAATTATAACCCATCGGCTCACAAGAAATCGGACCTCATCTCAGTAACAACAGCCAGCCACTCGAACTATCAAACAGGCCGAAACCAGACCATGACTCAGAAGCATCTAGATAAACAACTCTAATCCTAATCTGCATCACACAGATGGTACTTAACTACAGCCCAGCAACAACAACCAGCCAATCAAACAGTCCGAAATCAGACCATGACTCAGCAACATTCGAACAAACAACATTCAGACTAATTTGCATCTCATAAAAAGGTATTTAAAGACCTGTGTTCTGACAAACAAGCACAATTCAAAACACACTGAAGATGACTCCTCAAATGGTGACGAAACGTTTGCAACCAAATTGCCAAGCTCGGAGTTCAAACCAACAGCCTAATCTACGGTTTATCAGATCGAGAATGTATTCTTCTTACCCATCACTCTTTATGCATGCTCAACTTTAGCAAAGGTATCATAATATTTTGTATCACAGTTTCCTGTGATGTTCAGATCAGAAGTATAGTTTAGCCACTGCTTAATAACTAAGACCAAGATATGAATCTGATTTATGTTCTGTTTCAAAGGAAATGATTGCAGGTAGGAGAGAAGAGAGGAAGGGACAAATCTATGTCAGTGAAACTTGATCCATGTTCTATCACCCATAGTTTGTTGGAATGAGATTGTTATGAGTAACCAGACCACTGCTCTGTATGTAATTCTTATTTTTCTTGTAATTCTCTTATCTTTCTTGGTGACCTCAATTTACCTCTTATTAATTGGACCCTAAACGAATGTACAACTGAACCTATACATGCAACCCTGTACAATGCCGTTACTACTCTGGGACTGGATCAATTAGTAACAAACAACACTAGACTCAACAACTGCCTTGATCTCATCTTCTGCAACAGTTTAAATTCAATTTATGGTCTACAAATAAAATAACCCTTTTCCAACAGTGACCACAGCATGATTGACTTTTGTCTCAATTTACGTCCTTGCAAAGAGGATCATAAAGATGGGACTCCAAATTATAACTTTAAAAAAGCTAACTATGATCTCATAGCTGCCGACCTCTCATCTCTCAATTGGCACATTCTGTTCACTGGCTGTAATACTGCTGAAGACCATTATAACACCTTTTTGCTCGAAGTCAAAAGAGTCATTAAACTATACGTACCATTAGTAACCCCCAAAGCCAGAAAAAACAAATTACCCATAACAATAAGGAAGCTCCAATCCTAAAAAAAAATCTCTTTGGCGAAAAAACAAAACTGTCTACGTAGCTAACTTTAAAAGCCGCTACAAAACCTTATGCCGTCAAATAAAGGCAGAATGCACCAATTACCACTGCAATCAAGAGGAAAAGCTGTTACACACGAAATCCACCCATGCCTTCTATAATTTCGTAAACACCAAACTTAAAGACTCGAAAACCATCCCACCCCTAAAAGGGCCTAACAGGAAAGATTGTAATGATGAAGCCGTTAAGGCCAACCTCTTCAACACGTTCTTCAGTTCAGTGTTTGTCAACAGCAATGGCTCATGCCCCACATTTCCTACTTGTACCACAACTAATTGCAACGATCTGTTATATATTGATTTTATAGAAGATAACGTTAAAAAGGCACTATGCAACCTAAAACCATCTCTATCTATTGGTCCTGATGGATTATGTGCCTACTTCTTGAAAAAGCTTTCCACTGCCATTGCCAAACCACTAAGCACAATCTATGAGGTATCTTTCAAAACCAGCTCCTTACCCAACCTATGGTCATTAGCCACGGTCATTCCTATCTTCAAAAAGGGAGACCCCAGCCTAGTTGAAAATTACAGACCAATCTCATTGTGTTGTGTCACCTGCAAAGTCATGGAATCAATTATGAACCAATCCATTACTCTCCACTTAGAGACAAACAACCTACTCTCTAACAGTTTGGTTTCAGAAAAAATTTGTCCTGTAATCTGCAACTCCTACACTGCAGAAACATTTGGACTACACAACTCGGCCAGGGTAAAGCAATAGACGCAATCTACATAGACTTCTGCAAAGCCTTTGATTCAGTGGTACATGACAAACTACTGTTAAAACTACGCTCTTATGGCATTTCTGGACCCCTGCATAAATGGATAGCTGCGTTCCTGTCAAACAGACAACAAGTAGTCAAAATAAGGAGCGCCCTATCAAACCCTGTACCAGTTAACAGCAGTGTCCCCCAAGGCAGCGTTTTAGGACCCACTCTCTTTTTAATTTACATAAATGACCTTTGTGATCATATTATAAGCAGCTGTGTCCTCTTCGCTGATGACGTAAAACTATTTAACACCACTGACAATACTGCTGCCCTACAAAGCGACCTTGACTATGTGTCAGAATGGTCGAACAATTGGCAACTTCAAATCTCAACCAAAAATGCTCTGTCTTACACAGTGGCAACAAAAATCAGAACACCAAATACAAGCTGATGACCCTCACTCTGTCAA
>QLTV01002975.1:2232716-2245409 GCA_003457575.1 Thermophis baileyi | reverse complement strand
TACTTCTTTTTGTTTTTGTCTTATTTGTGACTTCTGTTTTCCCCAATACCTCATAACTAGCCCTCTAGTGTATGCTTTACAAGTGTCCCATACATTCTGCAAAGAAGTATCTTCTTTTTTATTTTCTTTGAAAAAGAAGTTTAGTTCTTGTTCCATATATATTTGAAAGTTTTTCTCGTTAACTACTCCTTGGTTTACTGTCCATCTTAATCTTTTCTTTTGTCCTTTCCATTTCCATATTATTGGATTATGATCTGCCCATAAATTTGGTTGAATTTCAATCATCTCTATTTTGGACATCAAATCTAACGACATCCATATCATATCTATTCTTGACCACGATAAGTGTCTATTTGAGTAAAAAGTATATTGTTTCTCTTTAATGTTCCTTTGCCTCCATGCATCTTGTAATGTTAGTTCATCCATAAATTTTGTTGAATCTCAATCATCTCTATTTTGGACATCAAATCTAACGACATCCATATCATATCTATTCTTGACCACGATAAGTGTCTATTTGAGTAAAAAGTATATTGTTTCTCTTTAATGTTCCTTTGCCTCCATGCATCTTGTAATGTTAGTTCATCCATCATTGTAAAAAAAAGTCTTTGGAAGTATCTTCCTCTGTTTCTTATTTATTTTAGATGATCTTTAGTCCAGGTCTTTGTCTACAATCGCATTAAAATCGCCTACAATACATATGTCCTCATATTCATATTCATTTATTTTTATATGTAATTTCCTGTAAAATTCTTCTTGATTATCATTTGGGGCAACTCTATTTTCTATAACCTTTATCTGGGTGAAACGGTGCATTATAGGGCAACAATTTTTGAAACAAGGTACCTGAAATGGGCTAACATACAAAATGCATCCAAAATCTGGGACCCATGATTACCAAGAGAATGAAATTTTGGAAAGAAGTGGCTTTGACTCAATGAGGCACTGGTTGTTTAGTAACAAAATAGTAATAATAGTAAATGCCCATATAGCACTTAGATAAGTGAAAGCAGAAAAACCAAAAGATGTGCAGATGTCATCTGCTGAAGATTAGATTAGATTAACAGAGTTGGAAGGGACCTTGTAGGTCATCTAGTCCAACCCCCCGCCCAAGCAGGAGACCCTACACCATTTCTGACAAATGGCAGTCCAATCTCTTCTTGAAAGCCTCCAGTGATGAAGCTCCCACAACTTCCGAAGGCAAGCTGTTCCACTGGTTGATTGTTCTGACTGTCAGCAAATTTCTCCTTATTTCTAGGTTGAATCTCTCCTTGATCAGTTTCCATCCAGAAGAGTTTCTGGCTTAAGATGACATCTACCTTCCTTCATCTTCCTCTAACAACTGCATACATTTTCTTCATTTGCTTCCTCCTTGCCAGCCTTCCATATGGTTTTGTGTTAGTCATTTAACTCAAATCCTTCAAGACCATATCCATGTTACAAAGCAGTTTTTTCCCCTAGCCATTTGCCAGCATTTTAATTTTGACAGCTTTCCAAACTGCAGTAAAATTGATTTTAAGTTACAGCTTCTGAGTATATTGCTCTCTGGTTTATCACATAAGTTCTCAAATCCAGGTGGTCCTTGGATTACGACAGCAGTTGAAACTGACGTTTCCGTCGCTAAGCGATGCAGTAGTAAAGTGGGACATTATGTGATTAGTGATGTCAATCTGACATTCCAGATTGCTATCCTAGCCTCAGGACATGTGGATTGTTAAGCCGGAAGAGGCAGGAGTCCCAGACAAGGAAGCCGGCAAGTGCTATTGGGGGGGGGGGGCCACAGGCAAGAACGCTGGACTGTGTGGGCACATATGCAAGTGCAGGCAATGCTGCAGGCAGGCAGGTGCTGGAGGGGGTGGGTGGGTGCCATGGTGTGTGTGTGTGTGTGTGTGTGTGTGTGTGTGTGTGTGTGTGTGTGTGTGTGTGTGTGTGTAATGGAACACGCCAGATGAAAAAGTAGCAGGAGTGGGAGCAACTTAGCTTGTGGGAAACTGCAGGAAATGTTAGAAAAATTGTGATCATGTGAGCTGGAACATTGTAATCGCAAGCCAGGGACTGACTATGGAGACACTGCAACTTTACAGACCAGTCATAAATTCCCACATACAGTGTGGTCGTAATTTTGAACAATCACTAAACAAGTGGTCATAACTCGATGACTACTTGTACATCCATCATCTATGTCAAAAATGTATTTCTATTAAGTCTTTTAGTTGCCAGAATGATCCCCAGTCCATGAGTTAAACAACTAATATATCTGTGGTTGAAAATATTTTACTATATTTCCTTGATAACATACAGTATCTTGAGATGGGTAAATAGAAGTGTTCCTAAGATTAGAAATGTCTTCATATTTTCTTTTGATACCTGCAGCTTTTCAGTTTGATAGTCTGCTGAATTCAGACAAAAGTGACTGAAGAATCAGTCATTAAAAAAAGCAACATAAACTCTGCCATCTCTGAATTAATACTATATAAATAGTAGTTGGTACATAATGTCTTTCAGCTCTTTTGGATGAAATGACTTGCTATAATGACTGATGTTAATCTATGCAATCTGTCAGCATTTGCACCAACTAACACTGAGATCATCTCTTCGCTGATAATTTGTCAGAACAAGCCAGTCTCATTGTCATTATACATCTGTGATAATATGAGGTCTTTGTATTACTTATGCAGCTATTTAACTTTTTCCTCAAAGTTCTGTCTCCTCCAGGACTAATATTCAAAGCTTTGTCCAAAGTTTTTTTATATATAATGTTGCGTTGTTATGTTCAGCAATGTTCATGTTAGTGTGTGTGTGTGTGTGTGTATCCTCGTTCCATTCCATATACACACACTAACATGAACATTGCTGAACATACCAACGCAACATTATTTCATGAAATGATACTTCCTGAGCTGTTTTCATATATCTTTGTCTCAGTTACAACTTTCTTACTTTCAGTGTCCACAATATGCACTGATACAAGATACTTAACATTATATTTTGCTTCATGACTATCTGACACTGTTTGTTGCATTACAACATGCTTTTCACCAATATATCCAATGAGGACTATTGATTGAATCTTAGAGTTGGCCCTCTTTCTTTACCTTCAGGTTCACAGTTTTGTGACACCATGGTTAAGTATTTCCAGAATATTCCCACCCCACCCCACCCCCCCCAAAAAAAGTATCCCAAGAAAAAAATGATATTTATGAGCAGAAGTGGCAAACGTTGTTTGGACTGATCTTCCAAAGAACAGACTTTATTCATTGTTGATTATTATCTTGAATTTTTTTATGGAGGAGAATCTGGCAGACTTTGTCTATAACATCTGAAGTCTGCTACATTGAGGCTCATTGAACAGAGGGTTTACTGTATGCCCTTGCTGTGGTTATTATTTGCCCTGAATAAAATATACTAATTGAATTCACACATTCATATAGTCTTTCCTAAAAGTGCTTGAGACTTCTGCCTAATAAAATAAGTCCAAATATAATATGTGATCCCTGAAGAATATCTTGTTTTTAAAAAACTAGCCTTATCTATCTGATTATGCACGCTAATATTATACAAATTATTAGTGCATGTAGATCCCTTTTAAGTAAATTTCAAAAATACGCTGAACACTTGAGAAGGATTTAAGTATCTCAAAAGAACTTAGGGATATGCAAATAAACCTAGCTGATCAAGTTAAACAGATGCAACTCACACAAACAATGTGAGCCCTCTTTTCCCTGGCTGTTGCTGTCAAAGAACAAGATGAGGTTCTGATGATCTGTAAAAGCAAAGGGGGATCAAGGAATTTAGTGCTCTCATAATAAACTGCTTTGGTCTTGTCATATGAAAATAACTTGGTAGGACATGCAAGGCAACATGCATGATGGGATATGTCCTGAAAACCAGTGAGCAACCTTTTTTTTTTAGTGCATGTAAATCTGAATCAGCATTCTATTAACAAATAATTACCTCATATTACACTTTGATAGGATTTAAATCCACACAACTGAGCAACATTTTTTTTTTTAGTGCATGTAAATCTGAATCAGCATTCTATTAACAAATAATTACCTCATATTACACTTTGATAGGATTTTAGCCTAATTAATTACAAATTGAAAAACCACTGTCAAAATGTCATTGGATCTAGATCTGATAAGAGACAAGGTAGGAAATCTTCATGGAAAACAAAGGTAAGGCATCCATTAAATAAAGCGTAATCGTATGTTTTATTTTGTAACTATAATGAGAGGGGTCTTTTTTTTTTTCCCCCTTTAAGGAATCTCCTTCTGGACGCCGGAAAGCCCTTGCTACCAGCAATATCAACATGAAACAATATGCAAGCCCCATGCCGACACAGACAGATGTCAAGTTAAAGTTCAGGCCTTTGTCTAAGAAAGTTCTCTCAGCCACCCTGCAGTTCTCATTATCGTGTATTTTCCTAAGAGAAGGAAAGGCCACGTAAGTTTTACTCTGTTGCTCTTTTATATGCTCCAGAGAGCCTTTCTTGAGCTTGCCAGCTCTCAGCTCTCTTGAACCACACCACCGAATTTCCCTTGCATGGTTGTTAAAAATCTGGGAAAAGTATGGTTTTAAACAATTCAAAGTGCAAAATACATGAGAATCACTGTGTAAGTCCTGAATAAACATTTAAAAAAAAAAGACTCCCACAAGGCACTTCTCCCTTCCCAAGTAGATAATCCCCGACCTGCCTACCTTCCTACCTACCTGTCTGTCTATATGACTAGTCAAGTCTGCTTTGCATTATCACCTCTGCTGCTACTCTTTGGGCCTCCCATAAAAGTGCTGAAAGTGGACCACATTCAACCCCACAGATCCTACAGAGGCTATTGATTGTCATTCTAGTTTTTTGCAGGGCAGTGGGTGGAGGGCATGAATTGTGGGAAAGAAAATTCTGGTTTTTTATCACCTCAGGCATGGCCTTGAATGAACAATTATTTCAGTTTCACCACAGAGTCATAATATGAGACAATATGAACCTAGAGCATCGGTAAAAATTAGAAAGGTAATGCCTATAACACATACTGTAAGAGGAAGCCCTATACCATTGCTAATTATTTTCATTATAATGTTTTATATAATTTGCTGCCCCAGCAAAATATCTTTTTGAGGTTCCTTTCATTAGTAAAAAAATTATACCTTTTCTTTTCCCATAAGCCTTCATAGTCTTCCTTTCAAGATGCAGCTGTACGTCAAGGTTAGAATTAATTTGTTTTCTGAAAAGCACTGAATCAAAATTCAGCAGACAGGAGACCTGTCAAATGGGGAAATAGCTGTTAGTTCAGATCTGTCAAGATGCTGTAAATGAAGGGCATCTTGAAGCAACAAATTAATTTGATGTTGGTAGGATGATGATGATATTATTATTACGAGTAGTAATAGTTGTTACACTATTTACATACAATCTGCCAGATAGATCTGATTGGATTTGGTTCTTTCAGATCCTTTCCGAGGATCTAGGACACTAAAGATAACATCATAAATTATGCACTGTTCCATGTAATAAAACTTTTTGTAATTGGTGAGTTGAAATTTTATCCATTCTACTTGTACCCAATTGCTTTTCCAGATATTTTGAATTAACACCAAGCACACCAACCTTTATGATTTTCCGTATTTGCTCTATTTGTGTCTTTATATAGTATTTCTCTACTTTTTCTGGTTATTTTTGATTGATCCTTCCATCTCCAGCTACTTCAATTTCAATTATTCATACTTGTTTCTTTGTAACTACAATGAAGTAACTACTGAAGGCTTATTATGAGCTAAATATTTATTATTGTTATGCTTGCTCACACAGTCAGCCAGATGTTTAGACTGCATTTGGCATTTTTATCCACCTATCAAGTCCTTCCTAAAGACCTGGGATAGGCAGATGTTGTTGTTTAATGATGTTAAAGGTATCTATTATTATATACACAAAAATGTGAAATTACAGCTGCCAGTTCTTTAGCCCGTGTTGGCCTTGATATGCATCAAGTTCTTCCTAGGAACCTACAATGTTGTAATGTGTCGGCGTAATATATCTGCAGATCCAACCATTATTATATTGTTATTATTATTATTATTAGAGATGAAGATATGCAGAGCCTGGCAAGTCTGATGAGTATGAAGCAAGCAGATATTGGAAATTTAGATGACTTTGAGGAAGATAATGAAGATGATGAAGAAAATAGAGTAAACCAGGAAGAAAAGGCTGCAAAAATTACAGGTTTGTTTCTTCCCCGAATATGTATGCCTTTGCTTATAAACTTAATTTGAAAATTGTTATTCTTTTTGACCATTTTTCTTTTGAAAATAATGTAGGTTTGTACTATTTGCATTAGGAACAAACAATTTAATCTAAAACATGGATTGGTGTCCTTGTGTGAAGTAAGGGAGGATTCATGCTCCTTTTATTTAACTTCAAAAGAGCCAAAAACACTACATTCAAACAGTCTTTATTTCTGTCACTGTTTCTCTCTCTTTTGACTCCATGGTCTAAAGCAAAGTTACTCATAGTTTGAAGGAATAAGGTTTCTGTATATTTATTTCAGTATGTACTAAAGTCTTGCAGGAGTATTGAAATATGGAGTTGTATGGGAGATTTTACAGGTTTTCAGGCCATTAGCCTTCATATTCCCCCTAGCTTCTACAGTTTACTAATGCAGAAAGAACTAAGCTATCTGCATAATAAATCTAAATTTAAGCTAATGTTTTAAGTTCTTGAGCTGAATCAAAAAGTTATAATAGTTTTCCATACCTTGAGAGCATAGCTGGATAACTTGGTTCTGCATAAGGAAGCAAACAGGTAGAAAAGATATCCTATCCAGCAGTGTTAAATGTGAAGTAATAAAAAGGATGATAAGCCTGACAGCACAAGATAGCTGACAACTTTATATGAGAACAGATTTGTGTTGCGTATGCATGTTTGTGTGTGCAAGAGAGAGAAAGAAAGAGAGAGAGAGAGAGAGAGAGAGAGAGAGAAAGACAGAGAGAGAGAGAGAGAGAGAGAGAGAGAGACTTCAACCTACAGAAGGCACAGCAATATTTTCCACCTCAAGAGAATATAGAGCTCAGTTCCGGGAAAGGTATTCATGAAAGAGAGGAAAAGAAATAAAATTTAAGTTTGATGAAGGAGTCACAGTCCATGTCTCTTCTTGGAAATTTCCCAGTAGCCTTGTTGGTTCAGCCTACATCCTTCTAAAACACTTCCTGGATAACACACACTCTGAATTGGATCTGAACCACATACTGGAATACTACTTTTTTAAAATGACAGTTGGAGTACCCTCTAATTACTACCATTACTCTAATTACTATTATAACCCAGTAAAAGTATTTGTAATTGGAGTAACAGCAATGTTCTACTTTGTTTGATGTTCCACCTATCACGTATTATATTGTAATCTCCTTGAAAAAAAGATTTCTATTTCTACAGTATTATATGTTCCAGTCTTGGGAATATACAGTATGTGTGTCTACTGATAATAGGAAAGATTTTTAAAAAAAAGATATATCAGTAGATTACTTTTGTCTGTCATTAGAGTTTTAGTAAATCAAGTTGAATGGAAAAGATGCTTATATCACCAAAAGCAATTCTATCATTAATATTGTTTTCCATAAGCATGTTTTTATAATTTTATCACAAACTCCCTGATAAATGAGATGATCTTGATTTGAAACAAATTTTCTTGTTAGTCCCACAAAGAATGGATGCAATTCTGTTACGTCTCCTTGAATTCATGTTCTTAGCATTTGTCCATCTTGCAGTTTTCGACGCATGCCTTCCTTCATTCTTCACCAGAGCCTTTGTCAATCTCAGTCTCTGTCAATCTCTGTTTTCCAAATGACTACCAAATGCTCAACTAAAGAAAAAAATTATGAACATTAAACAAATGCATATAGATTTCCTTACCTTTCATCCTTCTCATCTCTCTTGGTGGCAATTATATATATGATATTCATGATAATGCAGCTTGGAGATTCAGCTGTTGAAGTCACTATATGGCATTGCTATACTGCATTATGGGAAAAGAAGGTTCCACATATCTTCTGTGAAAAACTGTAGCAATTAAACTAAATTGATGTTTCCTCTTCCCCTTTCCTCCAGTCACTTCCTTGATTGCCTGCACACTTGAACAACTTTACCATATAGATCAGATGGAGTGTGTCAAACACATACTGCATACTGTCAAAATGTCCAGTTTACGTTATAGCTCTTACCCCATTGGATCTATTAGCTGTAAGTTGTCCTAAAAAGGTTAGAAGTGCGAGGTATAGGTTAACTAAAACTTAGGAGCCAGCCCTGGCCATTTTTTTGCTCTTCCAGATCTGCATGGCAGGGCAATCTGGCTAAGCTTTATTTGGCAACATTAATTGTGTGTCTGTGCTACCTTAATTAAAATATTATATTTCAGTATTTTAATTATTATTAATTAGTTCTTGTTTTAGTGCAGAATGTGTACAAGATAATTCTGTTAATTAAAATATATTTCACATTCACTAAGGTTCCACATTCTAGAATATGGAAAAGCCCTCATGAAAGTACAGAGATATATTGATTATGATTGTTCAGTCTGGAATGTATTCCTAAATTAACATTTGTCTTTCTTTTCCTTTTCTCTTTTCCCTAATAACAGCATGTATTGTATTCCTTTTCCATTAAATGACCTTACCTCACAGTTGTCTTGACTGGCTTCTGTTTACAGAAATTGTAAACCAGTTGAATGCTCTGAGCAGCTTAGATGAAGATCAAGATGACTGCATAAAGCATACAAATATGCTGTCCACTAAATCAGCCAGTTCTTCTGAAGGTCTATGAGCTTTCCTCCTTTTCTGTTTCTGGCATGTCTGCATTTTACTGTGACCTCCTTAGTATCTGTTCATATTCAAGTGTTGGTTGTAGCTTTGTGCTTTGCGCTTGGTATCCATTACAGTCTTGTTGCATACAGTCAAGAGTATGCAACAAGATATGGTGCGTTCATCGGCCAAGGTGAGGAAACTATGGCCCTCAGATATTATTGGATTCATGTTCCCATCAGCCCCTCCAGTGTGGTCATTGATCAGAAAAGATTGCAACTGTAGTCAGATCTTCCATTTGCTAAACCTAGCTCAGAACTGCCATTACTTGTGCTTGGAAGTATTGCATTCTTTCTCTGAGGTAATGTATATGCTGCATGTGGGCCTTCCAGCTTAGTAATGGAAAAATTATTACCTTTATATATTGATTTTCTTTAAGTTAGCATTTTTTCTTTCTAAAAACTATTGCTAGAGCCTTCCAGGTCAGTTAAACAGTCATATCATAAACTTGCACTTGCTTCTGTTCAGGTTACTAAGCTGGAAACATTGGTGTACTATAAATATAACAGTTTAGTTTAGCAGTAGAAAAACGTGTCACGATTCACTATTAAAAGGAATACGTAGTACTTAAGATAAGTATTTGGAAAGTGATTGTTTAAACATTCTATGTTTAATCCTAAATGAAAGTATAAAATGTGTACTGAAAGGTATTTTGCTTGGTTTCTTAGAACTTATCAACAAGCTTAGTTTCCTGGATGAAGAGGAGCAAGATTTGGCAAATTCAAGATCACATCCATTTGTAGATTCTGATAGGTCAGAGCTGAATCCTTTTGGAGACACTGATATCGAAGGTATTTAATTTTGCCATATACAATCTTTGGATTGTGCTATACTTTGTGGCAAGATCACAAATTACATGTACTTCCTACTTCTCATTTTCTAAAAGTTTCTTTGATGTTACTTACATGCTGGTTATTTTCAATTTAAATATTCAACCACAGCTTGCTTAAGGTGCAGCTTAATGATGGAATTCTTCAATCTGAAGTAGCCTTTTAGGTCAGTGTTTGATCAAATCATTTTTCTCTTTCTAGACATGCCTGGACAATTTAATAAAAGCTTATATAATATTTTAAGCAGTGTTGGGTTTCACTTACCTTTGCTACCGGTTCAGGAACGGGAGCGCGCGTGCACACGATGCTTCTGCGCATGCGCAGAACATCCGTGATGACATCCAGGTGGGTGGGTGGAGCCTCCCGCCGCTGCTGCTACCGGTTTGCCCAAACCAGGGCGAACCGGTAGAAACCCACCACTGATTTTAAGTCCTAGTAATAATAATCAATACTTTAATGTTATTTGGTGTTTGATTTAACTCAAATTTATGTACTAAAAGTTGTACTTTTGTAATCTTTCATAAATATATGAACCATTACCGTATTTTTCGGAGTATAAGACGCACCTTTTTACCCCCAAAAAGAGGGTGAAAACTTGGGTGCTTCTTATACACTGAATGTAGCCCCACCCAGCCACCCCCACCCTTTGGCCTCTGCCTCCCAGCAATTTACCTCCTTGCAGCAAACAGAACAGAGCCTGTTAAGCCAAGCAACTGATTATCAGCTTCCCAAACATCAGCTGATTCAGGCTGCAGGCAGGCCATGTGCTAAAACTGAAACTGCAAGGAGGCAAATTACTGGGAGGTAGAGGCAGAGGCAGAATTTTATTTTCTTGTGCTAATCAGACTGCTTAAACTGGATGCAAGGAGGTAGGTCAATAACTATAAATGTCTATAGAATGTTCAAATTATTAGACTTATTTTTTAAAGACTGCTTTATTATTGGTCTAGACAACTTAACAAAATGAAGAAGCTTTTTAAAATAAATGCTTGATCTGAAGCCCGGCAGCCTGAAACAGCTGATCGTGGGGAGGCCGATCCAACCGACAATCAGCTGCTTGTGCTAATCAGGCTGTGCTGAAACTGAAACTGAAACAGGCTGTTTGCTGTTTGCTGCAAGGAAGCAAATTGCTGGGAGGCAGAGTCAGATTTTTTTTTTCTTGTATACCTCCCCCAAAACTAAGGTGCGTCTTATACTCCGAAAAATACGGTATATAATTTACCTATAACAAATATACATTCACAGTGAAACAACTAGATTAGGAACCTGCACCAGAAGAACTGCCCCCCAGAAAAAGATGGAGTAAACTGTTAATATAAAAGCCATGATGAGAATTGTTCTTCTTTTGTTTGTTTATTGTTTTAAGCAGTAGTTTATGCAAACTTATTATTATTTAGCAAAACCAACCCTTGATAAAATCATGAATGCTGTTTATTGCTCACGTTTTACCCTTTGGCACCCCATTCTAAACTCCCAGATGATTTTGCCCACAGCATTATAGTCAAGACAAACCCTTTCAAACTTTTGGACATGGCCTAATAGGAAGGACTGAACTCACAGTAAAATAAGTAAGTCCTAATCCATCAAGTACTCTGGAAGGATACCATGATCAATAAAATGCAAAGCTACTGAATAGTCCAGAAGAATTGTTTTCAGTATCATTCCAGTCAAAATCCCAATTGACTTCAATCCAGCAAATCATACCATTCAAATGTCTCTTGAATTGTGAGGCCACTGTATTCTCAATCATTTTACATACAAATAAAACATTTGAGATGCCCTACAAATGTAAGTTCAACCAGCTCAAAAGAAAAGGATTAGTAAGTAATGGTCCCCATCCCTCACAACTGATTTTCAGCCTTGAAATCTATAGCTTGAAGAGGATCCGAAATAAGGGGACAAATAGTTGCTGAGCTTTCATCCCTATGTCTTGCCTATAGCTTAACTGAAAAGTTGTAATGGATCCATTCAACTTTATCTGCACAGAATTGTAAACTCTGCTGTTCACTGTTGCATTCCTCCAACATTTTGGCAGAGGAATTACCATTTAGTATAGAAAAGCTATGTTGGCCTGTTTTGTGCAGATATAGTGGAGAGACAGAAGTAAGCACTTTTTTTGCTCCCTCCACAGAGCAGATGTTCAAATGGATCTTAAGATGGACTCCATATTTTGATCTATCCTGAGACTTTCCCCTTTTGTGATTCATCTGTTGTCCCTTCTTCTTCAATATTCTCAGCACCCTAGTAAACCTTGGAGGTGATCTAATTTCATGGGACTAAAGGGCTCTTATGGATAATCATGGCAACTGCTTTGGTAATCTGATTCTGTATTCCTGCCAGGGCATCAACCGAATCACATCTTCACATGAAGTAGCAAATCCCCAGGTGCATTTAGGAAACCACCAAGATTCATCGGGTGCCCAGGTTGGATCATTTTAACCACTCTTGCACCCTTGCAGAGATTTCTGCCAAGTATCAGTCTAAAAGGAGAATGGAGAGATTCTGTTTATGACACTGAGGTCCTAAGGGCTTATCCCCCAGACCATCAAGGCCTAATAGATCATTGGTTGCAGAGCCTGCACAAGTTATTGGTCTGAATATCTTCTTTTTGAAGCAGGGTGCAACTTCTCAGCTACCTTAGTGGGCAAGACTAGATTCAATGGCCTGAAACCAGAAAGAACTAGATTTAAGTTTTATAGTAAGAAAAATGTTTTGACAACAGTTTGACAGTACCATCCAGCTACCCGGAGAGATGTGGACTCTCCATTCTTGGAGATTTTCAAGACATGAATCAAACAAGCCGTTCTTTAGATATATTTTACTTCAGTGGCTCTCAGTGGGAACTTTTGCTTTCAGGCCGATACTAATTCTGCCCTTGTTCCTTAGTCTTTTATTGGTCAGGATGGGAAATTATTATCTGTTATTTTTTTAATGTATTATTGTTTATTCAATTTATTTGCTGCCCATCTTGACATATGTGTACTGCTATCTGCATACAGTAGTGGCCAAAATGTTG
>QLTV01002975.1:2210294-2232250 GCA_003457575.1 Thermophis baileyi | reverse complement strand
ATTCTGAATTAAATTATCTTTCCATTTATATATAATTTTATGTTTATACAACCCCAAAAAAAAAAAAGTGGTGTTATTAGCTAGTTTTAGAAAATACACTTTTCCCAAAAGGTTTCCACAATTTCAGCCACTACTGTAGTTACCCCCATTCCATTAGAGACCCCTCCTAACATTATTTATTTATTTTTATTTATTTTGCGAAATTTGTATGCCGCCCAACTCCCGAAGGACTCTGGGCGGCTCACAGTATATAAAAAAAGACAAAACATATATATATTTAAAAAAAACAATTTAAAAATACATCAATATTAAAATAAAACATTCACACAAACAAACATGGGCCAATCAGTCAATTATTGGCCCCAGGCCTGCCGGAAGAGCCATGTCTTAACGGCTTTACGGAAAGCCAGTAAGGTGGGGGTAGTATGGAGCTCGGGGGGAAGTTGGTTCCACAGAGTCGGAGCGGCTACAGAGAAGGCCCTCCCCCGCAGTCCCGCCAGCCGGCACTGTCTGGCCGACGAGTTGTAGTCTCCGGACACTCTTCAAGGGTAGCCCCATGTAGAGCGCATTGCAATAGTCAAGCCGCGAGGTGATAAGGGCATGAGTGACCGTGAGCAGAGCCTCCTGATCCAAATAGGGCCGCAATTGGTGCACAAGGCGCACCTGTGCAAAGGTCCCCCTGGCCACAGCTGTCAGGTGTTGATCTAATTTCAGCTGTGAGTCCAGGAGGACACACAAATTGCGAACCCGTTCTGAGGGGATTAAGTTTTCTCCCCCCAGAACCAAGGAAGGACGATCAACATGGTCCTTCGGAGGCAATATCCACATCCACTCGGTCTTATCTGGGTTAAGTTTGAGTCTGTTAACTCCCATCCAGGTCCTTACATCGTCCAGGCACTGGTCTATTACGTCCACTGCTTCACTGAATTGACGAGGGGTGGAGATATACAGCTGGTATATATATAACATCTAAAACATTATACTAGAAGTATGAATATAAAAAAGCGGAGGTGAGGTTTGTGTAAAACAGCAACGATGGATGAACACTTCCTTGCTGTTGCAAGATCAAGCATGGGATTGAGGCAATTCTTTGCTTCTCTCTGAAGTGATAAGTACATACCAAGATATGAAATATGATCATGATACAACCATATTGTATTCTACAATGTTCTAATTGTTGAGTGTAATATCTAACTTCTAAGCCTCTTGATGATTTTAAATCTCAGGCTTTACAATAGGAGACTGGCCTCCAACATCAGATACATAAGGTTGATATTAGAGAAAAAGGACATGCATACCCAGAGTTCCTAGTGGTGCAAGCTTTATTTTACCATGGAACATCCTCATCTGTGCTTAATGTTTTTTTTCTGGACATTGGATGGCTGGAGAAGATAGGCTGAAGTGCTGCCTGTTATTAAACTTACTGGCTCATAAACTGAGGCCGACGGTTAGGGAAGGCTCTTCTAGCTAATGCTTGTAAGCTAACTTTGTTACTCTGTAGTACTTAAGGGAGGCTTAACTAGTCTAAACAGCAGCAGTGTTTCCCTTTTAGCTGTGTCTTGGATTAATAATACATCCCAGAGTCCTGCTGTATCTACATTTGACAGAAGGATTTAGATTAATTAGTTTGTAAAGAATTTTGAAGATTAAAAGAACAATATAAGTGCTAAATGTTACAAGAGGTTGATTGTTTAAATATACAGATTCTTTTTGAACACCCTTCTCTTTCCTCCTTCCCATTCTTTTTTGTCTTCTTATTGTTTTATTTTGTTTTTAAAAGTCTGCATCACTTTTCTGTATTCAGTTCATGTCTTTGATGATGTGTTTAATCTGGAGGGTTTTTTTTCTTTCAGCTTTTTGAGATAATAACTATTGCATCTCCAGCACTTAGACTTCTGTAATTAATCAATTGATTACTTCATTTTTCTATAAATGATTCTTGTGTTCTTCCTTTAAGCCGTACTTGTCATAAATATTATGAATTGAGTATCAAGATTTCCACATATTCTTTATTAATGGACCTTGATATTCTGAAATATGCCTATTTTAAACTGATATTCTAGAATATCTCTGTTATTGAATGTACTTGAATTTCATATGCCCAGCAACTCAGGTGTAGGACTAGATATGCGGCCATAGAGGCAGATTAAATATAAAGATGGAATGAATGGATTGTATGTGAGTTGAATTTGTATGATCCTAAACCAGATTATCAGTACATTTCTTTAGTTAATTTTCAGAGCATATATCAAATCTGAATGATTTCTGAGTCACCTGGCCAGAGCAGTATGTTGCATTCTTTCTATTTGGGAAGAGAAAAAAATAAGGAACATTATGAAGCAGCTACATAACAAAATTATAATATATGACTAATCTGCTTTTGGTTCAATGGATCACAATTGAGCAGGACTTCTACTTCAATTACTTCACTTTCAACAGTTGAACAAAAAGTAAAGGTGAATTATTTGTAACAAAGACAATTTCCTTTTTGTATATGACTAATTCTTTGCTCTGGCCAGTACTGAATAACAGTGTTAAGCTAACATTTTTGTACAATACTAAACGAAACCTTTCCCCCTTTTTCAATTATTTATTGTTTAAAATGCATGCACAAAAGACGGAATTGGGAAAATGGCAATCTGCCTTCTGCAATCTGCCTTTTGGAAAAGTTGTTGTTTAGCAGAACCTATAACTGTTTCAGATTATGTCTGAACAGTTATTATGACTATTATGGATTACATGGGTGGTCCTGTGGAAATCAGGATTCTCCCAATACTGATAAAATTTCTGAGGTTTTTTTTTAACTTGCCCTAGTCATCAAAGAATTGTCTGGCTATTTTTTTCCTTTTGGTTTATAATGATTAACAACACACTTTATAGGTACTCCTCTTGTTTTATTAATATTAATTTGGGATGGGAACTGTTTTGTATTCTACTAGAGTTATATCAGGAGAAATACACTATTCTGAAGGAATTGAAGAGTTCCTTCTCCATTAAGACACAACCTCTTGATTGTGCTCTCTGTAGAACAAGACATTAAGATGACTTCATTATCCAAACAAGAGCGCTACTGTGATGACAGCGATGAATATAACCCCTTTAAAGAAAAGAGTGTGGAGTATGTGAACCCTTTTGATGAGCCAGACCCTGAACCTGAGGTCCTATTACCTGTCAAAGACTCTCCTCCTCAACCTAGCAAAAGGAAAAATATCCGGCCTGTGGATATGAGCAAATATCTTTACGCTGACATATCAAGAACAGATGAAGAGGAGTTAGATGAGTAAGTAGATCACTTCCCCCCCCCCCTTTGCATTAGTTGAGATTTCAGCACAAAACCTCCAGGCATAAACTATTAAAACCTGATTATTCTTGTATGAAGTACAAGAATAAACTGCTCCATTAACAGAATTTGAATACATTCAACATTGGGGCATGCGTGTTACTGGCTTTTTTTCTGTGAGGCTTTAAATCATCAAAGCAGAATCTCTGAAGGGAGGCGTAGATACAGATGTTCAGAATGAAAAGAATGCATGCTCAATTCAGGCGTGGCATTGGCTGCTGCAGCAGTTCAGTTGGCTAGTGGCCAGCTTTGAACTATCCATATATGTAAGGAACTATACAATGCAGTGACATTTGAGGATAATGGATGACCTAGTAGTCTTTAGAACTTTGGTACTATCCTTCTTTACTCAATGATCATTCAATACATTTAAGCAATTCTATATAGAATTCGAGACCTCCCCCCTTTTCAAAATATTGTATTAGATGTATTATACAAAGTATTTTTCTTGATCGGTTTTAGTAATAATAGTATTGATTGCCCTAATATTTGAAAAAGATGAAACTAATTGTGTTTTCTCTGTTATAAATACAAATGGTGGTCCCAGGTCTCTCCTATTCCCCCCCACCTTTTTTTTTCTTGTCCTGGAAAGTGGGTGTAGATTTTTCTAAGTTGTTTTGTTGGCTTGCTGCTTTAAAAAATAATTTCAACTTGGCCAAGTCTTGAGAGTTGGTTTTGTGTACAAATTAGATGAGAGTAAGTCAGGTCTTCATGGCTAAATGGACATAGCTATGCAGTTTCCTTAACCGCAGTACCAAAGTAGTTTGCTGTTGCCTTCTTCTGGGAATTTTTTTTTTTTAAATCCCCAGCCTAATAGAAGTATTAAGCAGGTCTGACTTAGTTTAGCTTCCAAGGCCAGACAAGGTCTACTGACGCATAGCAAAGTTTATTGTTCTGCTTCCTAAATCTGACTAAGTATGTATTATCAGATCATGATCACTAGATCCCTATCATCTTAGCCATCATGTGTGCGGTTCCTGGCAAATTAGAAAAAGCAAACAGTGGAAGATTGATAGTAAACACAGGGAAGAGAGAGAGAAAAAACAAGAGAGTAAAATAAAAAATTAACATAAAAGTACAAGTGAAGACCTTTTTAAATTTAATTTGAGTCCTTCGGGAGTTGGGCGGCATACAAATTTTGCTAAAATAAATAAAATAAAATAAAAATAAATAAATATTCTCATCCACAAAGAAATCTGCAGCACTGAATTCATAGAAGGGTATTTAAGGGATAATGGATGTTTTCTATCCAAATACCAATGTGTTTAATTGCAACTGTAGCTTCCTTCCCTTTTTGTAGCATAACAGTTAACTTTCAAGACAATCAAAATGTGAAGAACAAAACCACCCACCATCTTTTCAGTGGCAATTGCTGCACCATTCCTTCTGGATTCTAGGCACATGTTTACATGCACATTAAGGATCATATGAAGAAGCTTATTTCCTTTTTCATTGAACTTCAGTTTATTTATCAAGCAATCCTTTGCTTCCACTCTGCTGTTAGGCTATTTATGTTCCTGCATCCTCAGCACAATGTCTCGTAATCAGACTTTCATCAGCAGTATCCCTTGGTGTACTACAAAAGAATATAAAATTGAGAAACAGGAACCATCAATTCAAGCTATAGATGAATCTCAATCCCCCATTTTGTATGCATGTCACTGTTTTTGTGTTCGGTCATAATCTCTTCTATAACATTTTGTGAGTTTTAAAAGAAATTTCAAGAACTTATTTCCTATAATGTTCTTTCTCCTTAATATGTGCAACTGGTATGCAAATTTATAAATTTACAGATTCATAGAATTTGGTTTTTTTTAAATAAATAGCAATAGCACTTAGACTTATATACCTCTTCAGAATGCTTTACAGCAGTCCCTAAGCGGTTTACAGAGTCAGCATATTGCCCCCAACAATCTGGGTCCTCCTTGGAAGGATGGAAGGATGAGTCAACCTTGAGCTGGTCAGGATCGAACTAGCAGTGGGCAGAGTCAGCCTGCAATACTGCATTCTAACCACTGTGCCCCCATGGCTCTTATACCAATGTTTTACTCAAATAACCACACTTTGAAATGTGAAATTAGAAAGCTAACTGCATTCCAATCTCAGAAGAATTAGGTCAGTGTCCTTAAAATATGGACCAAATGAAATTGATTGACATCCTTAGTGATAGAGGAAAAAGGCCCTTATTTTCTGCATACCTCACCAGGAATGGTAATGAAAGAGAAGTACTAAACAGAACTATCTGATAAACTACAGCATCAGGTAGCGTTTTAAAATAAATAAATAAAGGCAGCCTCCAGCTGCTCACCTGAAATCCCATCCAGATACATTTAGATCATATGGGTGGCACAAGAAGCCCTAATTCAGTGGAATGGCTCAGATTTCACATAGAGGAGATCACAGGGTCGGTTTCTGAATGTGATGTTCTCTTGGAGAAATCTGGAAAGGCTTCTGTATGCAAGCACATTGGCTTCTGTATGAGTCAATTGGATAGAATACCTATCTGGATTATAAAGATCTTCTGAAGCTTCTAATCCTTGACTCTCTAATGATACTCCCCACCATGACCCAGCTCCTCCTCCTTAGCAATGCAAAAAAATCATCTTTCTTTCCTTAACAGATAATTGTTATTCTAGATCAGGGCTATCAAACTCGCAGCCCGCGGGCCAGATGCGTCATACTCTGGCCACGCCCACGCCCAGTTTAGCGAAGGGGGGAAAAGTCCTGATATGTCACATGACACCGCCGTGACGATGCAAGTTTGACACCCCTGTTCTAGATTGTTAGTAGATAAAGGAGGAGGGCAGGGGTGGGTCCAACTTACCTCGTTGCCGAGTTCGCTCCCTCCTGCGCCGCGTGGGCGTGCCTCATGGGCGCGCGCGCGTGAAGCGCACACGTGCATGTGCAGTAACAAAAAATCCCCAAAAAATAAAAACAAACAAACAAAAACAAAGCCAAAAAAAAGATGGCAACCGCATGCACAATGCCGGAAGTCAGCTTCTGCGCATGCTCAGAAGGGGGAAAAAAAATCAAAGAAATTAAAAAAAAAATTTTTTTTTAAAAAAATTCAAAAAAAAAGATGGCGGCTCCCACGGACCGGCACCAACCGATCCGGTTCGGTGATGTCATCGTGATGTCACCAGCGGGCCGCTACCGGTTCGGGAGAACCGGTCCAAACCGGAAGGAACCCACCCCTGGAGGAGGGTCAAAAATCCCAAAGTATGCTAGGAACAATAGCAATAGCAGTTAGACTTATATACCGCTTTACAGTGCTTTACAGCCCTCTCTAAGCGGTTTACAGAGTCAGCATATTGCCCCCAACAATCTGGGTCCTCATTTTACCCACCTCGGAAGGATGGAAGGCTGAGTCAACCTTGAGCCGGTGAGATTTGAACCGCCGAACTGCAGCTAGCAGTCAGCTGAAGTAGCCTGCAGTACTGCACTCTAACCACTGCGCCACCTTGGCTCTTACTGGATGTTACTGGAATCCCCAACTATGGTTTCTTTGCAACAAAAACATACTAATACTGTACCAGAAAAATTCCTATGATCCCCTTTAATATTGGTTAGCTATTATATATTGCTTAATTAGCTTTCATGGAGCTTTCATGGAGCTTGTAAACTTGTAGCAGCTTTTGGAAAAAATACATTAGCAATTCCATGAAAAAGTGATGGAAACACTGTATTAATTGTGCTGGTTGTGTTACGGATAGCATCTGGGAAATTCACATGCAATAAAGTATAATTTGCAAATCATAGCATTTGCATTCATCCAACACAATAAGTCAGAACTGAAGTACACTATGTGTATATATTGTGTCAGAGGTAATATGGTAGTAATGTCTGGAGCACATCGTTCTTGTGTCTAAATGCATAATAAATCTTATTGTGGAAGTGAGGAGGAGGAGGAGGTGTGTCCACAAAATTCCAGCAGTTCCAACCACAATCCCACTCCCAGCATTGAGGAAGTAGTCCTATAATGACTAGCAGTGGAACTCTGTGTACACAGTGACTGTCACAGGTATCCAGATTTTCATTCTGCAAAGTTGATAGGCTTGGAACCATGAATGTTCATGACAGGGCAGGCAAATGATGAAATGTGCATCATGAGATCATTGCAGAATTGCTGTGCTTTTTGTAATTGCTTTAGGTATTAGGATAGAAATACATAATCACAGCATTTGTGTAATGTCATTCATTTAGCATCAAATTGATTTTTGCTGCAAACAGTGGTCATCATGAGTAAACATGTAGAAAATGCTTCCAATTTGAAACAATTTGAGTTTGAAACACCTTGATTCAGACCATTTCCTCTGAGGTTGGAAACAGCTTGTTTCAAACTGGAATGAGATGTTTCAGCTTCAATATATTTTGTGCTTCTCTAAACAGGTGTATTAAGCCAAGAGATGAATGGAGCAGTGTTCTAGGAGATGTTAAGCCTAAATAAGACTAGCCAGGTGCGTCTGGGAAGGCACACAGATAGTTGTGACAGTGGTAGTCCACCTTCAACATTGCTTCTTAGCAGGTGTTTAAGTTACATTGCTCAGGATTCTGAAGATTTATGAAGTGTAGTTGAAACTAGTGGCCCCTGAGAGACCAATCTTCCATGAATTTCTCATTCTTGTTGCTGTTTAAAGTGTTGGCTATCTCCATATTTTATAAAAGTGAATCCCTCAGTTGAATTATGTGATGCATGCTTAATCCATCTTCCACGTATTGTTGTTGGGTATTTGTGCCAGAGGTGTTATGCCTGCATAAACCATTAACTCTTCTAGAATCTCCTGGAGATCAAGCTACTTGTTCACATTCCTTTTCTCCTCAGTTCCCACCACACCTGAGGCCAGACCAAAATAGCCTGTTCTTTCATCTGTTTTGTCCATGTTTAGTTCTTCTCCTTATCCATGTTATTGCCTACTCACCTTTTAGAAACCCTTTGAGATTTAGAGGAATATGACACAGATTTTAAAAATTTCAGGTCACCTTTCTGCAAATGGAGAAACAGCACTCATTGGGTGCAATGCACAGTGTGAGATAAGCATTTATTTCAAATCTGCTCTCATTTTGTCTACACTCTAAACCAAACAACTCTAATCTTTTCAATCTCTTTTCACAGAAGTCTCTCCATCTTTCTTATCATTTTCATCATCCGTCTCTGGATCATCCTATTTTTTCTCCTGTATGTCTTTTTTAAGATGTGGTGACCAGCCTTGCCTGCAGTATTCAAGACGAGGGAACCCTCTGTGATTTGTATGATGGCACTGGGACCCTTTCAGTATTGTTTTGCATCTCAGTCACTATGCATGCACGCCTTTTGCTTGTATAACTGTCCATGATTATCTGCGGAATTGAGAAGTATTAAAAAAAAGTGGCTTGAATTCTGGAGAAGATGTTCATAATTACAAACAAAATATATTTACTTCAAAGCTGTCATCCTGCTATGTAACCCATTAAATCTAGGAAAAATTATATAGTGAAACCTTAATTTAACTGTAGGGAGGAGGGAATATTCATTATTCCCAATTGTTATGTAAATTGGAGAGTTTGTTATTTGTAATGATATTATTATGCAACTAACACAAATTACTTCATTTGTGCATTGTTACACCACACATATCATTTCTATTGTGCAAGTGATATAACTTATACAACTGATGTAATCATTTCATCCAGGTCTGCTAAGTCAAGATTTCCCTGTATAATATAGTTGTTCATTTGTACGTTTAAATATAGAACTATATATGGAATTTCTAGAACTAAATGCTTTTGGCTTTAGTGGGACAAATTTTCAAGAGTTCTGTTCCTCGCATCATGTTCCAAGTTCTCAATTTCTCTATAAATAGTCCTCCACTTATGCCCATTATTAGGCCCAGAATTTTTATTGTCAAGTAAGGATGTTGTTAAGTGAATCACACTCAATTTTACAACCTTTTTTTTGCCACAGTTGTTAAGCAAATCACTTCAGCAGTTAAATGAATCGTGCAGTTGTGATTCAAGCCAGTGAATCTGGCTTCCCCCATTGACTTTGCTTGTTGGAAGCAGGTTGGTAAGGTTATAAGTGGCAATTACATGACCCCAGGGTACTACAGCCATCATATACAAATAGATCTCAGTTGCCAAGCACCCAAATTTTTAACACATGGCCATGGAGATGTTGCACTAGTCATAAGGTAATGGTCACAGTCATAAGCCACTTTTTTCAGTGCCATTTTAACTTAATAGTCATTAAAGTAATGGTTATAAGTCAAAGACTATCTGTATTGTTCACTCAGTGCCTCTGTCAAGTTTTAAATGAAACTTAGCTGCACTTGCAATTCTGTACAGATTTTTTAAAGATTTTAATAAATCTTTAATAAGATTTTTTAATAAATTACTTATTAAATAAGACCATTTTCCATCAAAACTAATAATTGTGCCTACTATGACATTACAACTATTTTTGGTGGTCACAAACCTTCATTACTGCAAAAACATTTCTTGGTCTTTTACAATACAGATGAGAAGGTAGTATCAGTATTGTAAAGACATTTTAAATTAGTATTTCTGTTTTCTCTGTGGTAAACGCTTTAACTTAAAATTCCATAGTTTTGCCCTCTGTATTGGCTCCTGTGTGACATGAGAATTTGCCATTAAGTCACATTAGTTTTTATCTTCTGAACCAAACTTTTTAAACCAGTTTCTGCAAGTCACATTAAATTAGTAAATGTAAAAACAGGCATTATCTAGAAGGGATGTCGTTGTACCTTTAGGTGCATGTATTGAGCTTTCACCCTCTTTAGATTTTCCTTCATTACAGCTTGTTCAGAAAACAAATATACTAAATGTACATAAGTGGTTCATCATGATTCCAGAGGTCTCTACCAAAGGTTTTTCCACAAGAGAGAGCAAAATTTGTTTGACCTGGCTTCCCCATCCCATAGCATTATTTTTGCCATATTCAGGGAGTCCAGTTTTATTTTCCTAGTTTTCATGTACCGGAAATGTAGGGCTTTGTAGGTAGTCCTTGACTTACGATCACAGTTGGGACCGGAATATTTTATTGTAAGTTGTCGTGGTTGTAGGTTGAGGCACCCATATGACCAGACCCAATTTTTTTACCATTATTATTACAGTGGTTGTTAAGTGAATCACAGAGTCATGTCCAAATTATGTGGTTCTTAAGTGAGTCACATGATCATTAAGCAAATCCATTTTCCCAAATCAATATTCTCCCCCCCCCCCAGAAACTAGCAAAAACCGCCAGAAACGGACAAAAAGCATTGTAATGATTGATTACAGTCATGTGATCATGGGAAGCTACAACCAGTAGTAAATGTGAGCCAATTGCCAAGCTTGCTCAAAATATGTTAATGTGACCATGGTGCCGGGTGTGTGTGTGATGTTTTACAGTGGCCAGAAGTGCTTTATGGGCTGTGAAGCACTCTTTCTGAGGCCTTTGTAACTTTCATTGAACAGCTGGTTATAAAGTAAGGACTACTAGTAACATAAAAAAAAAAAGGTAAAGGTTTCCCCTGTCCAATCATGTCCAATTCTAGAGGGCGATGCTCATCTCCATTTTCTTGCCGAGGGAACCAGTGTTGTCTGAAGATGCTTCCATGTGAATGCTTCCATTTCATGCGAAATTCTACTCAAATTGCCCAGAACAAGTTAAGGTCTGGAAAAATAATGTATTTTAATACTGCTTTTGCTATTTTGTGCATATCTTAGCTCAAGTTCATACTTTTTACTTCACAATTAACTAATCACATGAGCTTAGCATAAATATAATTTAGTGAAAGTCATGATCACATTTTGCACAGTTGCACAAATTTCTGGACAAGAGTATTTCTTCTTAAGTAACTGAAACATAATCTTGGATGAAGAGGACATATCTTATGCAAAAACATCCCAGAATAAATAAGTTATTTAAACATTAAAGACTTAGGTAATTACTAAAATATATTTTGAACATTTTTGAGAAACTAGGTTTCATATATGATAATACTAAATAGAGTGTGTTTCTAGGTTGTATTTAAAATGAACTAACTTAAATGTGGGTGAGATATGGCAATATGTGTCATATATTTAAAATTTCTGAGAAGTTTTTAAGAAACTTAGGAAATGTTTATTTTCTTAAAAATAAATATGTGCTTGTGCAAAAGATAGGAAAGAAGTTCCTGTTCCTGTAACTGTGAGCAGCTTACTCATTACTCACTTACATTAGATATAGGGTAATCTCTGACAGATGTTGAATCTTTGTTTTCAAGGCCGTAGGGGGTCAGATAGATTGGTATCAAAACATGCTGTGTTTGTTAAATGTCCACACACAAAAATAACTTTTAGAACAAAAGAAAACTCTGTAACATCCCATGTATAATGCATTGTCCTTGTTCTTATCTTTTCTCATCATTCATTTCACCCTGCTTTGAATTTCCTCTGTTTGAGGACAGCTTAACAAGCTTGTTAGCAAAATTAAATGATTGACAGACATTCTTGAGTTTTCTCTTCCAAATGGAGTGCCATTCATTTTCTACCTTTGCCTTTTGTCATGCACATCTCCATTGTTTATTTTGACATTACTCTGAGCTTTGATTTTGTTTATGTTTTTTTTGCATTGGATGAGCACTGAAGTGAGAACACCTCAAAGGTGCATTCACTTTGCAACCTGGTTATTTTCCTCTCAGTTATTTCTTTCGTTCAACTAGATCCACATCTTCTGTCTGTAATAAACAGTGACAAAACAACTCTGCTGTACAGTAGTTTATGAATGCAGTTAGGTTTTATATTTGCTTTAAAGCCTTTCCTCTTTTTCCAGAAATCTAATTATATAATTAGCAAACTTGACTCCTCAGAGAATTACTTACTATAGATTTGTTCCAATGAATGGTTCTTCCTGGTTATAAAAGAAATCACAAGCCACAGGGTGGTAGTAAATGCATTAACATCCTTGTTTATATCCTACTTATCTAACTCAAAATCCAAACCATTCAGAGTGCGAGAAAATAAATATAAATCCAAAATCATACAATTAAAAGATAATCTGTTAGAAAACTATCCAAAGTGCAGGCCAAGATCTCCATGAATGCATTTAGCAGCATATGGATCTCTTGAAAATGGAATTCCATAAAGTCAAAATATATCATTAAAGGAGGATTCACTTTTAGACTCATAAATTGTTCAAAATGCTCTGAAAATAAAATTCCAAATGATCTTTTATAGAGATATTACTAAAGCCTCTTCTAAAACAGTGCAGCTACTGAAAGAATTTTCTACAAAGTTCTCAGTTCTCTGGATCAGATTTGCATGAGTGGAGGGACGAAATAATCCATCAAAATGACCTTTTTTGTTTTTTGTTTAAAGAAGCTTAGGCTGCTTCAAAAGCTTTTCTATAAACACAGTAGCAGCGGATTTAAATCCAAATTCTGAAATGCTGTCTATCTGGAGTCTCTGGCAGGGACACCATGTGCTTTCAGAGCCTTCCTTGGCACCTGCCAGGCTTCTTCTTCAACCTGGCTTTTTAATTCTGTTTGTCTGTTTATCTATCTATCTATCTATCTATCTATCTATCTATCTATCTATCTATCTATCTATCTATCTATCTATCTATCGATCTATCTATCTATCAGCTCTATGCTTGAAAGGAAAGTATCATCAGTATTGGCTTTAATTCCAAAGAATGCTTTTGGATACTCTCTGGAATATCATCAGAAATAAGCATGGAGAATAGCTACAGGCCAGTGTTTTGCCTGGAATGTACTAACTTGTTCAGGAAGGGAAAAAAATGTAATTTCTACAGATTTAATAGCTTCCTCTTTCTGTTCAGATACCTACTTGGGAGCATTTATCAATATTCCAAACCAGACTTTTATAACTTGATTCAAAATCAAACATATAAACAAACCCAATTTTTATTTTATTTTAATCAAGAACTTCGATGCAAGAAATATGATAATTCATGAAATGATTAAGTACCTCCTATATACATCTTCTGTCTGGGTTATAACAGAATGAGTTGTGAACAATTAATATCCATTCATAAAGTTGGGTTATTGTTGTTGTTTGCTTAAGACAACTTGTGATTGCTGTATCTCCAATCTCTAAAAAAATTATAGACTGTATATATAAATTGTACATTCCTTGTCAAATTGCTAGAGTAGCTAACTTGCTAAATTTGAAAATTCATCCCAATGTTGCTTTTCCCTTTACAGGCTTTGTATGCTAGACAAAATTTGGACAAAAAAGGAGGCTTTATGTTGGTATAGTCAGCATTATCAGTTTATATTATCTTGATTGTTACTATACAAATAAAATGAAGAGTTAAAAAACTATTATTTTTACTGCATTAAATCTCAGCCTTCAGAAATAAGTGGTGCTACTTAATATATATAAAGCCTCCATGAATCCATTTTTCTCCCAATAAAGTTTTTTTAAAAATGGTGACCACAGATTTCTTGACCTAAGGCATTATTTGTACCTAACTACACAGACATGTCACTCATCAGTTTATTTGGGGCAGGGGAACTAGTAGCATAATGAGCAGGTCTTTTGTCTCTATGTGTGTCTTTTTTAAAATTAAACTACATTGGTTGCAATTTAGTACAAACAAATTACTTTCAGGAATGGCACTAAAAATACCAAGATAGCAAATAAATTTGTTTCCCTTCTTTCAATTAGATCCAATCCCTTTTATGAACCCAAAGCAAGTTCGACTTTAAACGATCAAGTTACTTCAGTGCAAGAAACAGAAAGGAAGATGAAAAGAAAAGCTCCGGAACCACCAGTTCTCTCACCCAAGGTAGAAAGAGAAGCAAGTGAGAACATGTCAGCTATTCATGCAGTGAAAGAGCTTTCCTCTTCTCCTAAGGTGTGTACTACCTTGTCAGAAGTCTTTGCTAAAAGTTGAAATCCCTCTTCTTCTGTTGCACATATTGGCAACCTTCTCGGTTAATGCATATGGTTTTAGGCTATACATCCTCCGCTTATCTTCACTTATTTCATTCACAATGGGCAGAACCAAGATTTTGAAATCTTATGCAGCGACACAACCAAAGGAATTTCTAGACAGGAGGGCTGGTCTCCAAACCATTGCAAAGTCCCCCCCCCCCCCAAGCAGGCTGCAAACTAGAGCTATGCAGTCAGACTTTTTTGTGCTCAGAACAGTACTTCCCCTCTATTTTATTTATTTATTTTTTTATTGCCATCAGGTCTAGGCACAAAATTCAAAACGTACTGGAATTTGTATTTTATTCAGTTACAAATCTTGAAAACTAACATTAAACTCTTTGAAATAAATGACAATATCTCAAAAAAAAATGCAATGAAATGCAGATTATACAGCCCAGAATTTGAAGCATGATGACTATAATCTTATGTATGCTAACCAGGGATTAAATCCCACCGAGCAAAGTATTTTACTTTGAAGTAAAATTATTCTGGATTGTTCTTGTAACAATTTTAGAAAATTGTTTGATTTTTCACAAATGAGTAGACTTTCAGAGCAAGGGTAAATAATCAGTGTTCCCAGGTGTTCCCATTACTATCATCTGAACCATATCATATTGGGGAAGTAAATTTAGTTTTAAAATATCATAATTTTAAGAAATGTTGATGCATTCATGTTAGAAAACTTGTTAAGAAACAGCAACAAAATTAGAGGTAGGTTACATACAACTTTTAGTTGCAGAATCCAAATTGTTAATTAGCTTGGAATTTTGCCTAATGCCTATAGAATAACATTAGATCTGATGTGGACTTTGTCCTGCAAATGTAAAGGCTCCAATCTATGGAAAACTTTAGAATTAGCATAGGAATTATCTGAGCAGAAGGGGAGGAGACAACTTTGACAGCCCTCTCCAACTCTTTGGGGAGATTTAGGAAGCACAGGCTTCCTGATGGAAACTTTCCCTAGGAGAATTCTGCTTCAGTGATGGTCATGCCAGGAGAATCAAAGTCTGGATCCAACCCATTTAGTAATTCTGTCTTTATATTTTCTTACCTTAGATAAGCTTGCTCTTTTCCCAGATAAAACCATTAAAAACTTCAATATTTTCCTTTAATTCTAATTCAGCCTGCCTGCAGTATGATGATTCATTCTTTTTGAACAAAATGGTGTGCTTCTGTTTCTTCTGTTCTGTGAATTTGCTGGACCTTAGGTGTATTAATTAATGCTTAAAAGTTTTTTTCAAGTACATCTAGCGTGGAAGCACAAGAGCAATATGTTCTATTGAACAATTGAATTCAACTGAACAATTGCTTCTTTCCTTTCATCTATTCATCCAAAGACTGTTGTGTGTGAGGGAGGAAAAAAAGGTGTTATTAATATAGAACCCCTTACTTTTAAACAATAGTAAACATGTTTTGCACGTCATTGTGATACCTAGTTCACAATGAGCAAACCTAGAGTAGATAAATATTTGGAAATTAGTCATGTTGCTAATTCCTTCATTGTTCTTCAGATAACAACAACAAGCTTAATACGGTAGTTCTACCTTCAATTTGTAACTTGCCAGCCTGAAGTGCAAATTGCATGCCATAATATTGCAAGAAGTGAATAAATAGCACACAAGAGTACCATTTTTTCCTTTGACCTAACCTTTTCTCTGTCATGTGTTGTTTGAAGCTTCCTTGCATGATTGTGCTTTTCATTTTAAGGCAGGAAAGGAGAGGGGAGGGAAACATCTTTCGCCATGGCTTCCAGACCCTTTTTAAAAACCTGTATAGCTGTTTTTAAGAGCGGTGTAGTTTCAAGATATCATCATTTCAGTTAAGAGCTGAATGGGAGTCCTTGTCACATCTATCAAACTGCTACTTAATTAGGCAGAAGAGTTGCTGAGGAATCCCTGTCCGTCAAGGGCCTCAATTCTCTCAAATAAGGTAGAAAGTTTGATACCAGAAGCTTCCCTGGGGAGTGTGTGGTTTTTTTTTGTTTTGTTTTTATCAGCAGGACAAAATACAGAGAAAGGAGGCCTGGCAGCCAGAGTGTAGAATTGCACTTTTAGAACTTGCTGTATTTGAGCACATAAGCTTAGGTTTCTTTGCAGTAGAGTTTCTGTGATAAGACTGAAGCATCTGACTTGGTTTTAGATTTAGATTAACAAACAGACCAATTTGGTCGAAAGTTCAGATAAGATGCTGACACTTAAATTCAGGATAGGGGGAAAAAAAAACGACTTGTGAAGATGTATGACAAGTTGTATATAGTGTGGGTGTCTGTTAATCTTCTTATTTAGTTGATTCAGGGTCCATAGCCACTATCCTTTACTCCAAACCTAGTTTGGGTTGAGTTTCTCAATGGAAACGGAAGCAGGTTACCTTATAATGGGTTTTCTATGAATAAATGGAGCTAAGCAATTGTTAATACCCAATTCTCAGCCTTCTGGCTAAGATCAAGCGTAGTATCAACACACCACTTTATTCCATCTTTCCCATTTCATTCAGAGAACTTCTCCATTTATTATGCATGACTATTGTCCTGTTTACAAATGTGGGTGGGAAAGAGACAATTCGTGAATATTGTCCGGGGTAGGGAAAACCTATTTAGTTATTTAGCACATTTTTATTTCTGTTGTTTATGCTTTCTATTTACATATAATTTCTTGCATATAATTACATATAATTTCTTATTCTTCCCTCAGTAAGGCAGTTCTAATCTACTGCATTCTAAATAGTCTTCCCTATTATTCTTACTCTCTTATGTGCAACTCTTATGTTCTTGTATAGCAGCTATGAAGTTCTACAAAACGTAGAAAGTGATATATGTGAATACAGTGTTTGCCATTTCATTTCTTGAGGACTGGTCTCAATCATGTTATCACATCAGCATCTAACTACTAGGCTTGAAATATCAGTTTAAAAATACAGTAACTGAACTCTTGCTTTAGTCACCATGTCCCTCCAAGCCTAGGTTTCAGCAATTTTTTAAAATATAGAATTGTTTGCACAATGCAATTTCCTTTTCCTATCCCTTTCCAACCATTATCTCTAATTCATCTTCCTCCATTTAAGAAATCTATGTGTTGATTTTAAGAAGCTTTTGTTCTACAAATATTAATGTGGTATATTTCTTGATGTATGATTTTACCATATCCATGATAAAAATGGTTCTGATATCCATATAAGTAACCTAGAAATGTATAGAATAGAAATACATATCAATAGAAGAGAACATTTGTAGCTCATGGTTGACTCCCATAAATACATATTTTTTGTACAAAGTTTATTTTATATTGTATTTTTCTATGTGACCCACTGAGAGATGTTTTTAATTTGTTGTAGAGGCATAGAAAGATGTCTCCTCAGTCAAACACTTGGCATCCAAAATAGAAATGGCAAAATAAGTATTCAGAGCTATTTTCTGTGGATTGCCATCTAATATCTACTATTCAGAAATACATAGCCAATGAACCTAAGAGTTTCCTATTAAAGGCCCTTAATTAAGTAGTCTTTTCTTCGTGACTATTGTAAAGAATACAGGAAAGCCATAAAAGATAGTGACCAACATTATGTTTTGTGACAATGGATTCCTTAAGCCAATGATGATACAATAAGAATCTGTGACTTTATTCAGGTGCTATAATACTCTCCATTTATGGAACAACATGAAAACAAGTACATCTTTCATAATAAGTTAGCCATTTTGCAATTTGACAACATGGTTTGGCCAAATAATTCTAATTTTCAGCAGATTCCCTTTTTTTATTACAATCTTTGAAATTAGGTTAAGCAGAATATATTATTTATATGCTTAACAACCTTTTAATAGTAAAATGTTCCAATGGCTTAATATTGCAGTCTCTTGTGAAATTATAAATGAAATTATTACCTAACAATAATAGATATGTATGCCAGATAAATGCTTCTCATTGTTCTCAGAACATTTGATGGGATAGTACATGCAGTTTCCGATAAAATTTGCATGCATTGAGCTATACATGGATTTGCTATATACCCTTTTATTACTGACATACCCCACATATTTCCCCCTAATGTGTTGTGTCTTAGATTTAGTTTGATTTTTCTTCTTGGTCATCAATTTAATGTTTTATTTATACTGCTCTTCTTTAAAGGTAAGCTATTTCTTCAAATATTTTGTGAGAAAGAAATCTAATTGCTAAATAAAGTCCAGTACAGCTTTTCTATGCAATCTTTAAGGTTGCTTTATGATCTTGGAAATAGCAGATCTTTATCATGTATAATAATATGTTCATCAAAGTTTAATTATAACTTTTAGTAAGCAAGTTTAAAAGGAGGAACATCCTACTGATTTGTATGAGAAACAATATGTTCTACAGTACATGCAATATATGAAAGCAAATTTGTAAGGTAATACAGCAATTAATATTATTAATAAAATTTGCCATTGAGTTTTAAAAACATTCTATGAAACAAAATCTTATAAAAATTGTCTTAGGATAACATCATTACTAATGCTGGACTTTTTAAAATTATTTTTATCAAGGATATTAAATTGTGGTCAGATTATGTGATTTTGATTTAGCATAGTATAATAAGATTTAATTTTCTTGTACAACTGAAACTATAATTCATATTGATGTGAAATCTAACAATAATTTTAGAAGTTTGTAAAGTTATCAGATCATCAACCTGAAAAGATGGTATACTTTGATATATGAGAGATAAATATCTTTTACTTGCAACTGTCTTATAATCATAACCCCAAGCTAATGAAAGCAACCCATTTGATTTCAACCCATTTAAAAAAAAAAACGTTGGTGGCTGAAAAGTATTTCTTTTAAAGGAAAAAACAAACATTTCTTAAATTCAGCAAGTGTATGGCCAGGTCTCAAACTGTCCATGTTTGGTTTTCCCAATTGTAATTTTTTAAATATTTTTTTTATTTTATTTCCAAAGTTAAAATACAAGTTTCAGTACAAAAGGGGGAAAACAAAGCAAAAACTAAGTAAGACAAAAAAGTGCATAGAAAGCCATACACATATATTGTCCCCCAATTAAATACGATAAATATATTTCAACAATTATAGTTTTTTTGCCCCCCCCCCTTTGCAAAACAGATCTACAATTTATAAACTTCTGCAGCTCTATTTGCCCAGATAATTTGATTTATCTTCTATTTACTGTAAAAAAAAAACAGTTAACAGGTAAACCCAACAACCAAACTCTGTTAACAATCTATTACTGTATTTCACACACAGAAAGTCCACAACGGCTTCTAATCTACCATAAATCACTGCAATCATAATCTCTGATCTGTCCAGGATCAAATATCTTCCATTGATTCTTAATAATAAAACTGTTCCTTAAAATTATAACTGGGATCTTTCCAAACAATTGCATCTCATTCCCCAAAATCATAGTTCTCTGTTGTGAAGATCGGCACAGCATTTGTTGATCAGACCTTTTTCATGCAAGTTGAAACACAACATCTCTTAATGGTTATCTTCTGATTGAATATAATAAGTCTAATCCACAATCTCCATCAGTTTTCTTTAAGAAAGTCCAGTTCATTGCTGATCCATACTGCCATCTCTAAGCTGTTTAAATTCATGCCACTTTCAGCCTTTTCCAACAAGCCTGCAATTCTCAAGCAAAGCTCCTTCTCCTTAAATTCTGTCAGCAATAAATTGACTTCCAATCCACCCAATTGCAAATCTGATTTATCTGCTATTACCTGTACCTGAGTATCATCCTTAGGTTGATTTATGACTCTTGTGAAATCATCAAACCTTTTATCTAAATTTTCATTCAGAACTTAGAAGTTGAAAAGCATATTTTTCCCAAAGGCTTCCAAAAAGGCTTTGATGTTAAGTTTATCTGGCTTTCCCTTTCTTTTGTGTCTCTTTTTGTGGGCATTGTGAAGAGTATATAATATATAATATTCAAAAAAATTAATTTATTATTGTTTTCATTTTTAATACAATCCACATTTCTTTTATAGCTGGACTTCCACAACAAAACACAAGCAATTCTTCTCAAGGACAGTAGATGTTCCACAACAAAATGTCCACAAGAAAAATTAAGATAATATTTTCCATGATAGAGAATAAATAGAAAAGAGGGAAAATCCTCATCTCTTTAGAAAGGGGGGGGGGAGACCAGAGATATATACAAATGAAAAATAAAACAGCAAAGTTTATTTTAAAAAAACTAGTGAAATACAAAATCCTTGCAGTAGAAATCTGATGCAAATCAGATCATTTTCACTACTAAGGAGAAAGTATTTGTGCCATGGGTTTCTATGTGGCAAAAATGAAAGTGTTTCATAACTTTCTAGAGCTAAGCAGTAAAAAAAGTTTTAAAAAAATCACAGTCCAGCAAGGGGATATAAAATAGATCAGCGTTCAACCAGATGTTTAATTAAAGAAATAAGTAAAAAGAAAAAAAAGTTCAAAATGTGATGTTTAAAACTAAGGCACACCTTAAAAATAAAACACGGGAAAAGGTGGAGACCCAATCCCCCAATCGCTCTTACTGGGAATTGCAATCATTTATATTCCTCTTCTCAGGCAAGTACATGGTCATCCAAGGGCCATCTTCGGTCATTCCTAGTTGCTTCTGTTCAAATCTGGGGAGCACCAGCCAAAGCATCACCTTGACACGCCATTTTTTGGAGGACTCCACCAACAGTAATTTTTTCATTTGTGTCAGATAAATTTGAACACAATATTCAGAGGGTTTTAAATAATACTTGCCTACAATTGATCATTCTTCATCACCAAATATTAAGAGATGTATTTACCCTAAACATTTATCATGGGTTTCTGATACCATTTCTGACTAAGAGCTTTCATGAGGTGCAGCTCACTTCACTGGATGCATAAAGTGGCTACAGGCTTTAAATTGGGATGAGGTGGGAGATGGAAAGGGAGAGAAAGACAGATTCTTTATGGAAATGCTGGATACATGCAAGACAAATTAGAAATACCTTATCAATTAACGATAGTAATGTATTAGATAGTAATGTATTGTCTTTGTCAAGACCTTTTGAGATTTCCTGAAACCTTTTAACACTTGCAATTTTAATTTGCAATACAGTATAGTATCCTGAGCAATTCAAATGCTCTAATATTACCTTTGTCCTTGTTTGGTTACCATAAACTAACATGGCTCTCCTATTTCAACTTATAATAGATATTAGGGCTGTCCATTCTTGAAAAGTGGTTCTGATTGCATCTACCTCTTATTGGCATTGCACCTCTCTGGTATTCATCAGAGCAGGCTTTCCTTTTAGGGTCTCCCTCCTTTGAAACAGCTTGCTGAGGATTGGTTGGTTTTTACTGTTTATAGTATTAGTATATGAAAGCCTGTGTGCTGTGGTGGTTAAGACATCAGGCTAGAAACCAGGGACCTGGGAATTCTAGTCCTGCCTTAGACACAGAAGCAATAGGATGACCTTGAATCAGTCATCCCAAAGGCAACTGGACTTTCTGTGTTTTTTCTCTTGAAGATGTTTCGCTTCCATCCAAGAAGTATCTTCAGTTCTGACTGAATGGTGGAGAATAGAAGGATTTATATTCCTTATCCTTATCTAGTTCTTAGCACTTTGATACAGATGATTGCAAGTAAATAATAATATAATAATATAATATAATATAATATAATATAATATGAAATGATATGATATGACAAATTTTATGATATGAGATTATATAAAATGAGACTA
>QLTV01002975.1:2176376-2197311 GCA_003457575.1 Thermophis baileyi | reverse complement strand
AAGAAGAAGAAGAAGAAGAAGAAGAAGAAGAAGAAGAAGAAGAAGAAGAAGAAGAAGAAGAAGAAGAAGAAGAAGAAGAAGAAGAAGAAGAAGAAGAAGAAGAAGAAGAAGAAGAAGAAGGGCAAATCTTCAGATTATTTTAAAATTGCATATTTCATGTCAAGTTTTAGGAGCAAATTGCAATTCCTAAGAGAGTAAATCCAATTTCTTTGTATAACATTGAAGTGTTATTTTAATTGTTTCACCGTCTCCACTGTAATAATAATTTCACTTAAATATTCTGGTTCTAGTTGCTGCTATAAAAATTTGTTTTAAAATTGCACATATTTGTATTTGTATTTCCTGCTCAGACCTACAGCACCCAAAACACTCTACCAACTTGGCCAGAAATCAATTGTTATGGGATTTAGACTCCAAAACATCTGAAGGTTGCCTGCTTTGTGAAACAAGTATTGTAGTTTGATAAAAAAAAGTTTATTTAGTAAAAATGCATCAGTGTTGTCCAATTTATAGACAATCTTTCAGAGAAGATTGACTGTGGAGCCCTATGCACAACTACTCAGAAATAAGTCCCATTGAATTCCCCAGTGAGTGTTCCTTCAGTAAACAATGGCACTGAATTTCTGGCACTGATTTCTAAAATCCTGCTGAACAGGTTTTCCTTAAGCTGATAATGAGCTCAACAGGTGTCAGTGCCCACATGGAAAGGACTCTCTTGTTTCTTTAGAGAGCAGTAAGCTTTGTGTACACAAAGAGATGCGTGTGCAAAGATTCCTGAATCTACTAGCTGTTGACACCCAGAACTCCCATGCAAAACCACAAGATCTAACCTGGTAATTTCATACCGTGTGCCAACCTTACCTTCTGAAAGCAGCCATTTGAGTGACTGGTATATATGAAAGCAACAAAGCTAGCAGAAAAGTTAGAGAACATTGACTGGACTGCATGCTTTGTGCAGTGATAGGTGGATTCTGGAATGCTCCTTTGCTGCATATTAAAAATCCAAAGTCATCATTTTTGTTTTATAAAATATAGTAAAGCTTTTACATCATTATGAGGTGATGTGAGCCAACACCCACAGCATTGCATGCTTAGACTTGGATGGTAATTATGGCTTGAACTATAAACCCTTTCACCCACTTTTAACCACTGTGTAATAACTAGCAAAGCCACTATATGTCATTAAAGTATAGCAGTTTGATTTATGTTTCTTTTTAAAACCAGACTATTATTGTAGTTTTAAAGGACATTAAAATTAACTTGTTAAATGGCACAACCTTACTGTTTCTAAAACCTCCAAATCATGAATTGCTATGATTCAATAAACATATGGTGGGGATTTTTTTTCTGGTTCTTGGGTGTTTTTTACCCAGTTCTTCCTCTTTTGAGTAATAATGCTCTTAACATTCTGAGGAGCAGGTTATTATGTATTTATCGAGAACTAAATGCTGTTTCCTGCTTCTAAAATTTTATATGGAAGATAGTTATGCTGAAATCAGTGAGTCTGGGTTCTGTTATGTCATGTTTTGTACCTTAATGTTTGTGGTTTGTGGACGCCTAAGAAAAAGTCGCATGACATCTAGGACTTTTTAAAGCTGTATTTTTATTTTATAAATGTAATTATCCTTTTTATGGGGAAAAGTCTTTCAAACCAGACCACAAACAAAATCAAGAAAATGTATAGCTTCCAGACAATAAGTTGCAAATCTCTTACATTTGGCAGAGCAACATAGGCATGAGCTTAACTATTTGTCCACTAGACTATAGTAATTGTTTTTCAGAATCTAAACTGAAAAAATAGCACCCATCTATCTTGTCCATAGCCCTCTAATTACAACCTTCTTCTGTACCCTTGAGAGAGTGAGACAAACAGTTTGGGCCAGAATAGCACCAGAAATAAAAGCTTGTGGGAAAAGGCCAGCAGGTAGGTTAGCGTGAATTTAAGGTATACCTGCACAAAAATAATTCTAGCTGTAGCCTCCTACATACAATTTAACCCTCCAGGATTACCTGGTCACTTTTGGGTTGTTTTTCAGATTGGCCTGCAGGATAGAAATCGCTTTTTCTGACATTTCTGTGGAAGTAGCTGAGAGGATTACTTGTTCTTTAATTTACCTAATTAGGCTACTGCTGGTGTGCTCAGCATTGATGAGAAAAGAGGTTGATGGCATTGAAGTGATGTGGGAGACTTGCCCTGATCAGCCTCCTACAGCTTTCAAATGTGAAGAGATCTGGGACAAGGACACTCCTGAGCCCCAATGGTTTCATTTTACATAGGTAAACATAATAGAATAGATATACCGTATTTTTCGGAGTATAAGACGCACCAGAGTATAAGACGCACCTTAGTTTTTGGGGAGGAAAATAGGGGGAAAAATCTGCCTACCAGGTATTCATCTGGCTAGTGCCCTTAGTCTGGTCAGCTTCAGCACATTATTTTATCCCCTGGTTAGGGCTTAAAAAAACCTTCTTCGGAGGGAGTAGCAATGAAAAAAGCCTGTAAAGACTTAGGGCTGGAAAAAACCTTCTTTGGAGGGAGTAGCAATGAAAAAAGCCTGCAAGCCGGGAAGAGCACCTCGTTAGGGCTGAAAAAAAAGCTTCGAAAAAGCTACATTCGGAGTATAAGACGCACCCAAATTTTCAGCTTCTTTTAGGGGGGAAAAAGGTGCGTCTTATACTCCAAAAAATACGGTAACCCCTCCACCAAAAACATCACTGGTGACTGTGGTCCAATCGGTGGATAGGTTTGCATATCACAGTACACCTTGATTGTTTCCCCAATAGTTCAGATATCTCCTAGTCATGAATGGTTTTTTTCCCCAAATCAAAGAGGATAATGCACATTTTAATTTATTTTTATTACAGCATTTATATCAGGGGTGTCAAACTGGATTTCTTTGAGGGCTGGATCAGCATTGTAGTTCTCCTCCATGGGCTGGCGGTGGGGGATACAGGACGATGCCCCCTGCAGCACCCTGCCAGCCAAAATGGGGCTCAGGGGGGCTTCAGGTGGCCCCTCTGGCCTGTTTTCAGCCTGAACGGCCTCCTGCAGCACTTTACTGGCCAAATCGGGGCATGGGGGGGCCGAGTGCGGGACCCCCGCGCCTCCTGCAGTACTCTGCTGGCCAAAACTGGGCCACACGGAGGCCTCCCGAGGCCCCCACGCTGTCCGTTTTCGGCCTCCAGCAGCACTTTGCTGGCCAAAAACGTTTTGGCCAGCAAAGTGCTACAGGAGGTTGTCCAGGCCGAAAACAGGCTGCAGAGGGCTGCACACGGCCCGTTTTGGCCGGTAGAGGCATCGCGGACTGGTCCGTTGATATTTCCAGGCCGGCCCACGGGCCTTGAGTTTGACACCCCTGATTTATATCCTGCCTTTTCTGCTGGCATAAGTAGTCAAGTGGTACGCAACAATAAAATCAAATGTAAAATATAAAAGCAAAATAATACAAGCACAAAGTGAGCATAATTAGAAATAAAAAAAAATCAGCAAGGGAGATATATTTGTGGAAGTGTGGGAACCCCAGGATTTTCCTGGGGAGAACCCATGAGCCCCACATAATGAAGCCCTCTCCTGCCTGTCACATTGCTGAATGACTGACAACAGGGATATCTTTTAGAAGGTCTTTCTTGCTGACCCAGTTTGGTTGATAGAGGAAAGGTGATCCTGCAGATTCAGACCAACACCTTAAAAAGAAACCTTGAAAGTGCAGAACTCAATCCCTGAATATTGCGTGATAAGCAGCCTCCTATCATGTTTTACACCAATTGCAATTTCCAAGTACTTTCCAAGTCTTTTCCCTAGCTATCCATTTGCAGTCTACACCATGCTCCTGAAAAATTGCTATGTTGTCTGCTGCATGGATCCAGGGCTTATCTCAGACACCCATATGGTATACTACTGCCTACCCAAACCCTTGCTGATCTCCTGACATTTTATTACTTTATTTTGTTATTTATACAATTCATTGCCCTCATTTCATTGTAACTGTAATCCTAAAATAGAATACAAAATAAGGTTAAGAATAAAATGTGGCAATTGTACAACCTATTCAAAGATTGAAATCACAAAAACTAATACAGCAACAAGAGGCATAGGCAATTAAAAGTTTTAAGCTAGTTGTAAAAATGTACAAGGATTTTGCCTAAACCACAACTGAACGGGGAGGAATTCCAGAGTCAGTACATTAAAATGCCCTCTCTTGAATTACTGTTCTCAGGAATAGCAGATTCCCAGCCAACACTGCATGTCAAGAAAATTGACCCTAAAGATCTTAATGAATGGAATGGATATATGGGAGAAGACAATCAGATGCCCAGGTCCTAAGTTGTGTATCAGCATACAGGCATCATGAATTTGACTCAGTAACAAATTGATAACTGGTGTAGTTCCTTCAGGCAGGTTTTATATATTTAGAGTAGTTAGTATTTTCAGTACTATCTGAGGCATTCTTTACCTCTCCATCTTTAAAGTAACAAGGATTCAGTAACAAGGAATGGTTGTGTCAGTTGAAATAGATAGTGCTGAAAAATATATTTTGATTCCATGGAAACCACTTGATACATTAGTAAAAGCACAATAATGTTTTTACATTACAATCTTGAAATCTTGACAGGCATTGTTCATAACCAGACAATCTTACATGATTTTGCAGATGTTCTCCAAATATAATAGCAAAATTAAACATAATGAAAATTTATCAAAACCTTAACAATATTTCAGCAAACTTCCTGAAAGATTGCATATGTTGTCACCCGAAGATCTTCAGAGGGTAATCTCATAAAATTTGGGGTGTTTTTTTTAGTAATGTTTAAAATTACTGATTTTGTGTTTTAATGAGGAAAAAAATACAGCTAACCACATAATTCTATGGGCAAAAAATGTAAATATCAAATTCACTTTTCAGTGTTATACAAATATTAAGAAAGGATACGAATTAATTAACAGCAGAACTAATCCTGTTTCAATAGAAGATTACATATGGCTGATTTTGTCTGGGCTTGGAAGCTAAACAGGGTCATACCTGGTTAATTTTTGAATGGGTAATTACCAGAGAATCCTAGAACTCTGGTCTAGAAAATAGTGCAAACAATCTCCATTCTCTTGCCAAGAAAACTGCATGGATATATCCATGAAGTCAACATGACAAGCTCAATTTGAAAGAAATTTTACTTTATAAGTAATTTAAACATAAAATGATTTTTTTTTTAAGAAAAGAAAGGAGAGACAACTCCAGAGCACTGAAGAAATTATTCCAATATCCTCTTTGCTGCTCCTGTGTTGGAAAGCTGTGTTTCGATGCATTGATAAATTCCAAACATTGGAAATATTGCCAGAAGACATTATTCATATACTTCACAGCTGTGATCTTTTAAAAGTTCTGTAGACAGGCTTACACATTTCAAAGTAAAGTATAGCAATAGTAGAACAAACCCAAATTATTGTATGTAAGTGAATGTTCTGAACTTCTGCTCACAGGCAATCTTCACTAGCCTTTACTGAACATCCTTTGAGGGATGTTCCATATGTTCTGTTGTGTTGACTGCATTTTAAAAGGGAGCATTTAAAAAAAAAAAAACTTTCCTCTGATTTGCAAAAGGTCATTTATGCTTATTATTTTAAAGCTTACATAAATCAATTAATAGATTAATAAATATATTAAATAATTCATAATCTCAATTTCATCTAGGACTCTGAATTTTTCTTAAACCATGAATAAATACCATGTTTCAAAGGCAGGAAAGACACGGAATAAGTTGAACGAACTGCTATGAAATGTGTTCTCTGATATATCGCTTGTTTTTAAATTCTATACATGTTTTAAAGCTGCTTTAAGTTTATCAAACTTTTCTAAGTTAATTGCACTGTGGAAGACCTAGTTTACCCTGCTGCTCTTAAATCAGAATTATCAAATGATATTGTAACCCTTTTATATGTAAAGAGAGCTAAACTGTAGAATATTTTATGCATATATTGTTGTATTTTCCATATATGTCTTGCAGCAATAAGTACAGGTATTTAAACTGATGCTCTGTCAGGGATTTTATTTGTTTATTGATTTATTTGTTTATTGAATTGATTTGATTTCTATACCTGCCATCTCAATCAATGATTCTGAACAGCTTATAATTCAAATAATAAAAATACTAAAAATATTTTAAAACAATAAAACCACTAAAAACAGTAAAAACATGCACATCAACCAAATATTAATAAGAATTCTCAAGTTTTATCCCCCAACAAGTTGAATTCTGTAGTTATTATTTTTACCCATAATTGAGCTTAAAATAAACAATAAATTATAACGTTAAAAGCAAAGAAAACTAAAACTACCTTTTCCACAGGTCACTGCAATTTATTCACTTCAATTTATGAAGTGAGATTCTACAAGATGGCTCTGCCAAAGAAAAATGTTTACAAGCTAATACATTTATTTAAATAATGTGGAAATGAAAAAAAAACATTTAAAACATCTATCCTGCTTACACTTCACTTTCCTACCCTAGCAAGTATCCAGGACAGCTATATAATCACATTTATCTTGTCTTGGATTCTCAAATTAAATCCTTAGAACTTATTATATATGAGATAAAATTGGAAATTGCCCCATTTCAAACAAAATGGTATGGATTTTGCCTACTTCAAGTTAAAGCTACTCCATCAAGTTAAGCATCAAAAGTTTGCTAGTCCCAAGTAAATTCTGCGAGCTGGATGCAATGTTCAGAACAATTTATTATAATCTACAGATCAGATAGTTACAATTTTAGCATTCACATTAATCAAGGAAGTCTGTCTATACTTGGCCTATAACATAGGAAAGTTATCTGCCTTGGAAGAAGTATAATAAAAATTGCATTAAAAACTGAAGATAAGAACCCATTAGGAAAAGCTTGATCATATATGACTAATAAAATAGATCCTGGGGATAGTTCAATTTTAATGCTAGTTAACTGCAAATCCATTACCGCCAAGAGTCTTTCGAAGACTCTTAGAATTAAGAACCATGGTGGCACAGTGGTTAGAATGCAGCATTGCAGTATAATTCTGCCGACTGCCAGCAGTTAAAGGTTGACTCAGCCTTCCATCCTTCTGAGGTCGGGTAAAATGAGGAGGTGGGTTCCTCCCAGTTTGTACCGGTTTGCCCGAACCGGTAGCGACCCGCTGATGATGTCACGATGATGTCACGGAACCGGTTCTGTCGGTGCCGGTCCATGGGCGCCACCATCTTTTTTTTGGAATTTTTTTAATATTTTTGGGGGGGGGATTTTTTTCTGGGTTTCTTTTCTTCTGCGCATGCGCAGAAGCCGAGTTTCTGGCACTGCGTATGCGTCGCCATCTCTTTTTTGGCTTTTTTGGGGGAGGGGATTTTTTCCAGATTTTTTTGCGGAAAATTTTTTTGTCGCGGCCACACGGCGCAGGAGGAAGCGAACCGGCAGCGAGGTAAGTTAGAACCCACCCCTGGACCTAGATTGTTGGGGGAAATATGCTGACTCTGTACACCATTTAGAGAGGGTTGTAAAGCACTACAAAGCGGTATATAAGTCTAAGTGCTAATGCTAAGTGCTATTACTTATAACCATTTTTTCTTGAAAAGAAGAAAAAAAAAGAGGCTACTCATGTGATTCACATTACTAACATGTCTGTCTTTGTATCTATAAAAAATTGAGATTACCTCATCAGAATTTTTAAAAAATCTTGCTTAATTGATATCTCTTGCAGCATCTAATAATATCACAAACAAATAAACTTTCAACTAGATGTCTCTTCCCTTCATGTCAGGCATTTAATAAAACAACGTTGACTAAATAAAGTTAATTTGCACTTCAACACTTGGGTTCCTGGGCACACCATGGAGGGGCTGCAGGCACCCATGGGTTCTGCCTTGCCAGCCTTTGCTCTAGGGCACCCTTTGATTTTGCACCTGTTTCTGCAGAGAAGTGCAGCCTCAGCCAAAAGCAGGCACCCTCCCTCATTCCTGGAGAAAGGAACCACCCGTACATGCTGCCTCTGTCTTTGGTGATTCAGCTTATTGGCTCTGTTCAGCCTCTCATTACATCCAGGCATTGAGCATCACAGCAGGCTAGGGAGGAGGTTGAACTTGTGAGCACCCCACTCGTTTGCACGTTCTGGAATCCCGTAGCACAAAAAGGGACTATACTACAGCTATAATGAAACACCTCAGAAATCCAGGTAGCAGCATTATTATTCTGAAATAGGCCTCAGTGAGTTAATATTCCACGTCAGGATGCACTGCTTCAGTTCCTTGTTCCCACTTACAGGTGGAGCTGTAATTGTCAGCTTTGACAAACATATAAAGATATGTAAATGTTTATCAGTTTGTTTAGGATTGCTAGACACTCAATGAATTGCACAGATTTTATTTGATTTTTGTAAAAGAAAAGGCTACTTCAGTAGTATCAAGTCATTTGTATTGAATAGCTATAGATAAAAATGGAAAGTTTTGATAGAACAGGTAAGAGTTTCCAGGGATTAGATAACTTGTAAATTATCTTGCAATAATATTTTCCTTTACATACAGTTGAACATTTAGACTAATTTTTTGTCTTTGTTTTTTATGATTATCCTTTTAATATTATTTGGAAAGGGTTTTTTTTTTTGTTTACCTAGTGAGTAGATTGAATCTTAAGGGTTTTTAATTAAATTTTGTTGAGTTGCAAATAATTACAAATAAATGAAATGAAAATCTCTTTAAGTTTACTTTGCTGTGACTTGTTTTTGGTACCATGCTAATGACCCCTAAACCTTCTAGCACTGGAATCAAGCCATTTAAAATGAAATATATAAACACCGTGGTGCCTCATTAGTGCAATGTCTTAGATCTATTCTAGTAATAAATTAATAAATAAAGCAAGCAAACTATTCATATACAATGGAAGAAAACCTTTCATTTCCATGATCATATCTCATCTATCACAAACTATGCAAGATTTTCATTGACAAAACAGTAAATATATCAGTTAAGCTAAAAAAAAAGAGGGTGCTGTACAGGTAATAAAAAATCTATCCTTTGTGGCTGGTTCTTCTCATTAAATTAATTAGGAAGATTTATGTACTGCACATTTCTGGACTGAATACATATAAAAGGATAATTATAGTTTATTAATAAATAGTGTACGTATAAAAGTCTATACATAGTTAACTCTCACTCGTTGTCATGAATCCATAGAAATCAGAAAGAATCATTTCCACTTTAAATCAATTTAAGAGTATTTTTCTTACATTCTAATACTACTCAGCCTAAAATAATGGTTTAGCATTCGAAGATTACACACCATAATTTGTCTTAAATCAGCAAATGTTCCCATAATTTCCAAAATTTAGGATTAGTTTACACATGGAAACATACATGTATACATTTATATAGCATTAAAACACAATTGCTATACCATTATAGACATACATTTAACTGAATATATCCATAGCAATTTTTCCTTGCATGTCATTAGCATTGTATCATCAGAGATGAACAACATTGATTGCCTTTTTATTGTATATTTAGAACTAAGGTAACAGATTTGCCTGCAAAATTAGCAGTGCATACCTTATAGATATATATATTTGAGTTCAATATTACATTTGTGTCAAAATCTCTTATCATATTTCTTAATATTAAAATTCCCTGGGCTTGCATAAAGAATGGATGGAATGGATCCATCCTAGCTAACTTTTAATATAGCCAACATTTTATAAGACAGGGCTGTAGTTAATGTTTTATGTATAAGTTTGTCCTGTAAACAAGCAGAAAGACACACCAAACCAAGAAGGTAGAATGATACTATAATGCACAGGCATTTTATTACACACATTCTAAAGTGCATTATTTAAAAGAATGTCAATTTGAATTAAAATATTTAAAAAACTAGAATAGACACATTAAAATATGGGCAGTGGTAATTCCAAGGGAATAATGCTATACCAGATTGGTAACCACTGTACAATAGATTATGTACCATCGACTCAATGTTGACTCATAACAACCACACAGATAGATTTTCCCATGACAATCTGGCCTTAAGTTAGTCCTTCAGGTCTTCCAATGGTGCACTCATTGCCATCTTGCATAGATAAACCAGGCCTTATAATACCTATTATAAATATAAAACTAAATTAAACCAACTAAAACTAAGTAATATGTAACATAAAAGCCAGAGAGGTGTGTCCCTGAGGTCACTGCCAGGCAAGAAGTCTCAAGTCCCAAATCAGAGTAATACCCCTGTTCCTCAGAAATAAGATGTGCAGGTGGGGGAGGGAAGAGTTTTATACCCCAAAAGGAGAAAAAATTGTCCTGTGGATTTTTCTGACACTGGTGAATTTTGAAGAGAGCTTTGAAGACTGCAAGAACAGTACACATTGGTGTATAAGTTCTTTTAGTCTTTTAATCAACAGCTCAATTTAACTCAGTCCAGTTAAATGTAACTTAAAAGTTTAAATTTGGCCAGGAACTCAGGTCAACTTCAATGTTTCGCATCCCTGTGCGTATGTTTCAGGATGTACTCGCAGAGGCCAGCCATTTGTCAGCCTTATAGTGTTATGAGAATCCCTTCTGCCAGAATAAAGTGCAACTGTGATTTACTATCAACTTCAAGCAGTGTGCCCAGAAGAAAAGTAAAGAAGGGAGATTTATAGTCAAAGGAAAAGTTACGCCCTCAACTCCTGAAGCAATTGCATGAGTTAAGAAAGACCAAGCAGGACAGCCTCTCTCACTCTTTCTCAGACTCTTTTAAGACCTGGGGGAAAGCAAGCATGGATAAGGAGTTCTTACTGGTTGTGAGTTTCTGTTTATATAATTTAAAACATTTATTTTTCTGTTTGTGTGTGTGTGCGCATGCATGTGTGTGTGCACACCGTATACCTTCCTATTTAAATAGCACAGGTCAGCCTGCCATTATTGAAACTATGATTATAGCAATAGCAATAGCACTTAGACTTATATACCGCTTCATAGTGCTTTACAGCCCTCTCTAAGCGGTTTACAGAGTCAGCATATTGCCCCCAACAATCTGGGTCCTCATTTTACCCACCTCAGAAGGATGGAAGGCTGAGTCAACCTTGAGCTGGTGAGATTTGAACCGCCGAACTGCAGCTAGCAGTCAGCTGAAGTAGCCTGCAGTGCTGCACTCTAACCACTGTGCCACCTCGGCTCTTATGAATGAGAGCTGAAGATGCTGAAGTTTTAAAGACTGAAAGGGCTTAGAATCAATTAACTTAACATATTTTACATCCAAAACAATTCAATCCTTGCTCTGAGCCTTTGCAAGAGGCAGATAATTTCTCAGAGGAAGAACTTCTGAGGGTCCCCCCCCTCCCCATGAGCCATCTCAAGGAAACAGAGGCTTTAACTCCATACAAGAGTTGGCTTCTGCTCTGTTGCTAGGAAAGAAGAATGATTCTTAAAGTATGCTCTGTGAAACTCCCACATTTCCTCCAAATAATTTTAAAATATTGTATACTCAAGAGCTATGAGAAATCTTTTACAGGTTTTAGATCCTTTCAGTTTCACTAGCCAAAAAAGTATCTTGTCACAGAACAAAGAGAAGATGTTGGCAGATCCTTTCACCAATGTTGCATTTGACCCAATTGGAAGCGGGGGGGGGGGGGAATCAGAAGATTTTTGGAAGAAAGTTCACAGAGAAATGGAATGGTAGTGATCCTATTATTTTTTTCTTTCAATAAAAGCTTTCTGAAAGTGAATTCTCAGAACTTGCTTAGATCGCTTAGATTGAATATGGAAATAGTTGAAAGTTATATTGCCTATAAGACTTTCATATTCCAGCTATTGACGAAACATATTATTATATGCAAGCTCATACTTGCCATGATGACTCATCAATGTGTTACATATAAAAGAAAATGAACAGAATTTTTAAAACATATTTTATTTCAATATTTTCTTTCCTTTAAAAAAATCATAAATTCAGTGGTTTTTTTAATTGTTGGATCTTTTATTTAAGGAACAGTAAACAAGACAGTTTAAAAAATCCAACACAACAGAGTCTAAAAACTTAAAAATATAACATAATTCTACAGTTATTACTAAAATTAACCACTAGAAAATCCTGGTGAAAGAAATATGTTCTTGCAGATTTTTCAAAAGCTGAGGATAATGGGGAAAAAGCTTAACTTGAAATATATTTCAAGTGAAACCTGGGAATGAGCCCTTTCCCTCGCATGCCTCCAATAGTGGAGCAGCTTCAAGATTCACAATGTGGAATCTTGAGAAAAATGGCCCATTAGACCCTAAGCTGTTGTGAGCTAGTGCCACTTGAATGTACAGAGAATTCATGTTGGTATGTTACGCACATTTCCAAGGAGTCATCCTAGATCAGGACTAAGAAAGGTGTTGTCCTGTTGGTGATGTCTCCCAAGCTGGATGGAGATGATAGTTATTTGAGCCATCCACCCACAATGGCCACCAGTTTCTCTTCCCTTCAAATCATTACATTGGCCTGACGTGTACGTTTAAATTTTGATTTTAAAAAATTACATCATAATTGAGAGTGGATATGCTTGTTGCATGTAGTCGTGACAAATGATATGTAATGAGAAATAAACTGGATCTCAGAGGGATGTTTGTGTAGGATAGCAGATTTTTATTGCATTTTTCATCGTTCCTGTAGAATGGGCAAAAAGGCCTCCTATTACACCACTGTATTCACACGTCAATCTTGCCAAGGAACAAATTCTTAATGTTCTTTCACTGCCCCACCCTGTTATGACAAGAAGTTTCACCTATCCATCACCACCCAATAAGTAATATAAATTGCAAATCATTGTTTGTTTATTTCTCTACTTAGAGCAGATAGTAGTACCTGGTTAAGGTACTACTAAGCTTGAAAAGCTTAGTAAAGTTAGAGGGAGTCACCTCTCCAGGAAGGGAGACCAGCAGGAGATCCCTAAATTGTGAGCTAGATTAAAGAATCAAAGAATTCTGGAAGAATATAGTAACAAACCGCTTCCTAATCATTGCTCTAAATACTAGAATGGATGTTCCATGAGGACATCTGAAACAGCCTTGATTCAAGAGACTTGCTTCTGATGTTTGTTAGAGCTCTAGCCCTTCTTTCTTTCTGATGCTTAAAGTCATTTATTGCAAAAGGTTTACAACTTTTCCATACATAAATAGAACCTAGTTTGTAACCTACAATTTGATCACAGCAATAATGAGGTGAACAAAGGGCAGCTGGGATGATGGACATATTTATTTTAATTGCGTCATATATTTCTTATAGGTTGAAATGAGCACATGATGTTGGAGGTACAGAACCATTGAAATGTGAAATAAGGATGACAATGAAATTGCAGCCTAAATATAATTAGAAAGTGTACAGAGAACTCAGCAAGCTCCTTGACTAAGAGGGCATACTTCTAGCATTTAATACCTTTAATAATTTCCTGGAGCAGTTAGGTATCATATATGGACTGATCCCATTATATTTAAGCATATCTTGAAAAAGCAGATTCAAACTTAGCACGTTCATAATTTAAATAATTTTCCCAGAATATGATTGACTGCTAACGCTCAAAAATCTGAAGAATTTCACCATCATTGTCCATATTTTTCAGTATCAGCATCATGCCATGTATTGAACATATATCTACACATCAGGATTTCAACTGAACACTGAATGTTATACTTAGACGAAAATAGATGTTATAAACAATTACGAGCTTATACCAACTTATACCTAGACTCTTTTTTAGGTGTTAAAGCACTTTTTTTGGTTGCAAGTGTAGAATAAGTACAACTCTAAGTGACTACATGTCATATTCTTGGCAACAATACAGTGAGAAAATATTTGATATTATGTTCTTACAAGGTTTTCTTTTCTTTTTAAAAATTGCTAATCTACTTTGTAGGTCTTCTACTGGTATCCCAAATACTAACCAAAAACTACTTAATTTTTCAACATTGGACGAGGTCTGATGGATCTGTAAATGTCTACCACTAATCGCCTGATTAAAAATTACAAAAAGTATGTCACTATGACAGAGTACAAATCCCTCTCATTGTACTGATGTCCTAATGTCTTTTGGAAGTATGTGTGTCAAGGGGTTTGTCCTGTGATATCATAAGACATATTTCATCATTTCCCCCTTGCTCCCTTCCTGCAGATTCCTAAGTTTGGTGCTATCACCTTCCATTCTAATTTTAAATTAGCTTTACACATATGCCAGCCCAAAGAACATAATTTAGCTTTGTTAAACTGTGAGAGGGCTCCCCAGTTGATTTGTGTAAAGCAAAATTTCTCAATTATTAAAATATCCAATGTATGTGCTGTAATTAAATTCCCAAGACAAAATACATTTTGATTATGTGTGTGTCTATGTATATGTATGTGGTTCATAAATAAAATAAAAATCCTAAGATGCAAACTTGACTGTTATAAAGGAAAGTGTGATTGAGCTACTGCCTGCTTGCCTCTTTCCAATAGATATACACATGCTAGAGAGGTAACTTTGTTTCCAGGTTTAGAATATTATGTCAGTTATAACCTATGTAGCCTTCTCTGTTTTGCTTCTTCCTTTGAGTGTTCTTCAGAAATAATATTAGAATTATAGTCAGAAAATCTTGGAATACAAACCAGGACCTATATTATCTGGTAGTATGAGCCGAGGTAGCGCAGTGGTTAGAGTGCAGCACTGCAGGTTACTTCAGCTGACTGCTAGCTGCAGTTTGGCGGTTCAAATCTCACCGGCTCAAGGTTGACTCAGCCTTCCATCCTTCTGAGGTGGGTAAAATGAGGACCCAGATTGTTGGGGGCAATATGCTAACTCTGTAAACCGCTTAGAGAGGGCTGTAAAAGCACTGTGAAGCGGTATATAAGTCTAACTGCTATTGCTATTATCTGCCTTTCATCTTTGTAGAATAAAAGATCTGATTGCGTGAACATCCAGTACCAATTCACGCTTCAGTAAGCATAGAGAATTGTTTCCCAAGCCAAATTATTCTTTGCCCAATTGTTTGCCACATTCTGAACATAAGTGATTTCTTACAACAGTTCAATATTATTGTACAGTCTTGCCAAACAGAAGTGGAATCTTATAATGCAACTGCTTGAGGGAGTATTGCAGATGCTGTCTGAAAAAAAATTGTTATATTTTCTGCTGCATTTTTGTGTGTCTATTATTCTAACCAAAGATGCAATAAAGTCTGCTATTGTTATTCTTTGACTATTACTGAAAATATAATGTATTTATTAATAGTAAACAATTTACACATTCCTCTACTGAATCTTGTTTCTTTACTTAACTCTACTCCACATACCAAATTTAAAAAAAAGTCACTATTAGATGAAGACTTCATAATGTCTGTAATTACAGAATGCAATCTTCATTTTGCATGCTCTTGGGTGTGGTTGAAATGCATGTTGAAACTGCACCTAGGTTTTAGACATAGGCAAGTACTGCTTAGATATTTTGGCACACAACTTTTATTTTTATGATTTCAGTTCTGAGCAGAGTTAATTTGTATAGACAATTGGCAAATCCAAAGAGAGAGTGGTTTAAAATACTTCATTGTTTTTTTTCATTTCCTCACTGACATGAAGCTATCGAATTAACCAATTATTCATTTTCTATTAGAATTCTGCAGTAGAGGTATTAAAATAGTTTTGTCATCATTTGAAATTCAGATAAAAGCATATGGACTGGGAACATCTTAACTTTTAGAGCTCCAAGACAGGCATTACTCTTCAAGCTGATTATTTATTATCACTCTGTCATGTGAGTGATAATGATTTATTCATTGTGGGAACCCAGATTATATAACTCAGGAGAAGGAAAGCAATTGCTGGTATTGGTAAGAATATCACTGAAGAACTTCAGCCAGTGAACAAATTTGGGAAAAAGTGAATTTCTGTCTCTAGAAATTTTATTTCATCAACACTGCATATTTTGATCTGAAAAAATAATAATTGATAGTAGCTAGGCGAAGAACTAGGTCCTCAGCTCAGTTAGGCCAAAATACTTGTATTTAAATATTTTGTCCAGATCAGGTACCTTACACAACTGTGTCTTCATCCAGGGAGCTTTATATGCTTCTAATTGCATAAAGCAGGGGTGGGCAATTAATTTTCCCAAGGGGCCACATTAGAAATTGAGATTGCTGTGGAGGGCTGAACCAATAGGGCTGTGAAGGTATATAGGCACGCATGCATGCTCATATGTAAATTGGAAAAAAAAGAATAGCAGTCACTTTCAAAATAAAAGCAATGCAATTGTATTGCGGGCATGGTGTACACTTATTTACATTTGATTTCTAATAAGACACCAGACTGGAAAGCAAGACACCATGAATTCAAGTCCCACCTTGGCCATGAAAGTCAGTTCGGTGACTTAGGCCAGTCACTCTCAGCCTAACTCACCTCACAGAGTTGTTAGTGTGAGGAAAATAGAAGGAGGAAGTATGTTGAATATATTTCTTGCCTTGAGTTATTTATAAAAACAATAAAGGAGGGAAAATAAATAAATAAATAAATAAATAAATAAATATTAAATAAATACAAATTAAATAAATAAATAAATAAATAAATTTGATCACATGTGGGCTGGCTGACAGGGACAGTCAAAGATGTGGCTCAGAGGCCATAAAAGGCTTATAAATGCTTTTGCTTGGATTTTCACTGAAGCTTTAATTAAGCTTTTATCTTAGTTTATACATTTGAGTGCAGTTAAGGAGTTGAGGCTCTTTGCCCAGCCTCAAATGTGGTTAACCTCGGACCATTCCTTTTCATTTTGTCTTATCTATCCTAGAATAAGTCTTAAATGCTTTGCTGCTTGAAGCTGAATAGAAAATTGCAATGTTCTTCTCTTCTTTGCTTTCTTATAATTATTTGTAAATGCTTTAGGTTTTTACCCTGTACCCACTTACCTGATAGGAAGACCCCTTGATTGTAGTTCTTACTTTTACACAGGCTTACCTATTATTACACTGTTTGTTGATGAGGTGTTTTATCGCTAGAGAAATCAATCATTCTTTGCTACTTGCACTTATTCATCATTATTGCAGGCCTACATCCAAGTATTAAAACTTTAAACAGCAATGACATTAAATTTTTGCAAATTACCTGGCATTGTGTATCTGTGCTGCTGAAGGGCATATGCGAGTTACGTAGTATTATCCTACATTATCTGTGGGTTTGTTTATTTAACCACAGGTTGCTAGTCTAACAGTCAATAAAAATGATAAATTGCCTTTGTACTATTTCTGTTACAATAACTGGAAGCAGTCGGCCCCACAAGCGCTAAAAGCATAAATCATAATATGTATGAAGTTGACAGTTTTAATTGCTTAGCACTGGCATGCTTTAGTCAAGTGGGGGCATCATTGGTCTTTGAAAGATAGTCCGGATAGACCTATTTCTTTCTAAAATAATGCCATTGAGAACTATCAAATAACATTTCTTTTTAACCTCTCAATTTGACAGTCTCTGCACATTTGGCATTCTGGATGCTTGCTTATTGGAATTTTTTTCAAAGCCAAATAATCACATTAATGTCCATGAATGACCGTCATCCTTTTTTTTTCCCCCCCCTTCTTCTTCTTCTTTACACTAATGCTTGAAAGTTTTGGATGCATTCCAGATGAGCAGCTCTCACCAGTTAAGCACATGTAAGAAATATTTTTAAGTATGAAAGAAATGGCCGTGAGGCAAGAGTAATTTTTAACTTTTATTTTTAGAAAAGCTGAAAGAATAGGTGCTGATGTTTCAAAAGGACCCCATTTTCCATCATTTCATGTTGGGCCTTCATTTGATTTTCATAGTATTGCCCATATTTTGACTTTGATTTATGTGTGTATGTCAGCGTGTGTGCAGGTACATGCCTGTGAAATAAATTACGATCAGCTTTGACCTCAGGGATGCTTTTACATGACTTGATTTTGAACAATCTCCATACGGGTGTGTAACATAACTAGACTACACAATTATGTGCCTTAAGACTTTAAGCAATTTAGGCTAGTAGTTTCATCAATGCAATTGGCCAGTTCTCATGTAACATTGGAATCCTGTGTAACACATCTTTCACAGACAAGAGCCAAAGGCTAAGTCTCTAGATAATGACTTGAATTTCTGTCTTTTTCCAAGTTACCCTGATTGTAAACTGACAGCTTTGAAGGACCTTAACTGACATCAAAGGATGCAAATCATCCAGTTAGATCAATTAATGTTAATTCTCATCTCCCATTTAATTCTTTAATGCGTTTCCCATTTTCTCTGATTTTTTTTTTTTCCAGCCAAGCCCATTACCAAGTCCTGTTTTGGGGAGAAAGCCAAATGCTAGTCAGTCATTGCTTGCTTGGTGTAAAGAAGTTACAAAAAACTACAGAGGAGTAAAAATCACCAATTTCACTACATCTTGGAGAAATGGTTTATCCTTTTGTGCAATATTACATCACTTTAGACCTGACTTAATGTAAGTAGGAACATTTTACATTTAAACTGTCCCATTTCTTACTTTTGTTCATTTTCGGTTTCAAAAGTGCCATCTTGTGGAGTGGGTCAGAAATGGGTAAATCATTTTATATCGTGCCATTTCTGAGGCTTTGTTCTAAACCCATACCGATTGCTCGTTTTTGTATGCATTTTTTTATTTTTTTTAATCACAGGAAAGCAACTGACTTCAAGATCTTTATGAAAATTAGGTTACTGTTAAAATGAGATGAGACAATAAGCCTGTAGCACTCATGTGCCATCCAAAGATGACCTGATGGCAAATGTGGTTGTCATAGCCAGCCTGAAATCCCTGCCTTAATTTCTCTTTTTACATGGAAAACTTCAGGCAATGAAACAGACAATCTTTATATATATTTATATTTATATTTATGTATTTATTCTTTTAATTTTCTACACTATTAGTTTTCCTGCTCGCTGTGAAATTGCTAGTTTACTGTACATTGGCGTTTTATGTTAAATTGTAATTGGCTATAAATTGTGGTTTGTTCTAAAAATGGGTGCTTTTTTTCTATAAAAGTATTTTACATACCCACTGTGCTATTTTCCCCCTCAGTGATTACAAGTCCCTGAATCCTCAAGACATTAAGGAGAACAACAAAAAGGTAAGCATTGACAGAGGGAAAGGGATAACAGATATAGCTTCAATTCGGGATCACGGCAGATTTTTATTAATTTTGGAGTGACTTTGTTTTAAAAGGCCACAATTAGACCTCCCACCCAGACTGTACTTCTTGAACACATTATTAAGTCTGGTTTGTCATGATTTGTAACATTCATGACAAATGCTGGTTGGAATTTGAGGACTATCTTTGTAGTCCCTAATTAATAGAGGGAGCAAAGGAGAGAAAGTACGAGAGAGCAGTAGGTATTTTTATCATCCTATTTTCTTTAATAATTTAATTATAAATAAAAATATCATTGTTCAGTAATTATCTTGACTCAAGGCTTTCTTGGCCTTTGCTTTAATATGAAAGACTTCACTGGTATGGTTATAATAAGCTCTGTTTTGACTTTAGCTTTTATTTAAGAAAGAAGAAGTGGAGATAAAACTTCACATGGGCTTTTATCCATCACAGTCAATTAAACTAAGCAATAAGGTGCATTGCATTTTTATAATATGCAGAATAGGGAACAGTTTTTTTTATTGTTGGAAACAAGATTTTTGTAAGGCAAAAATATTAATGAAATATTGTCTGATAGTATTCTGGGTCCAGGTTTATAATCCTCAATAATATTAGGTAATTTAATACCCTTTTGATACAAAGGAAATGAGTTCAGTGGTTTGAGACTCAATCTAAGAATCACAGGAAGACAGGTTGGTACTTAATGCTGCTTTTACTAAAGACTCTCATTGTAGAAATTTCATATTTTAATTTCCATAAGATTCCAGAGCATTGGCCTAGAGGGAATCATTTAAAAATTGCTCATTTTCCACTTGATTAGACTACAACAAAACTAACAGCAAATCAATTTGGTTTGTTTTATTCACTGAATTTTTATTAGATAGTGTGATTTTCTACTTTTTTAACTGATCATTTTTTAAAGATTTAACACACAACATTCAAGTTTCAGAAGGAAAACTAGCTCTTTCACTTCCCTCTTCTTCCTGCAGAGAGCAAATGAGAAATTGTTTGAGAGAGAAATTCCATATATAGATTTCATATAGGAAACGTATGTGACGAATAAAGTGTTCCTTATGCTACCCTATGTATGGATTTCATATGTGTCTTCTCCAATATAAAAATGATTTTCCTGAAAATAAGTCATTAACTGCAGTTGCAATAACATATATGCTGTCTTTTTTAAAAAAAACAAAAAACTAATGAGGTTTGAACTAGAACGGGATGCTTTTGTATCATTTTCAAAACTATATTTAAAGTGTCTACCGTAGTAGTTTGCTTTTGAACAAATACTTTGAAATCAACAAATCAATTTAGTCATTTTCATTTATAAAAATTGTGACTAGAAAAAAGTGAAATTAATACTGAAATCCTTACCCAGCTTCTCAGAAGTAGCATTGCCCTTTATTAAAGAAGCAATTGTTTTTGCTATGCTGTGTGCATCTGTTCATATATATTTTCTTTCATCACTTTGCAACCCTTTGCTTGACAGCTCTACAGAGTGAGCTTCCTGCAGATTTATTTCCTGGTCTCACACAGTTCTGTCCGATAACCTGTGTGTCCTTGATTGGAATGAACACAACCCTGGGAAAAGTAGCCAATAATATATAGAATTTATATTATGATTGTGTTATCTATTATGAATAGAGAACACCTAACCAATTAAAATAATAAGAGATATGCTTATTTAAAAATTCCTACATGTTTTGTCCCATAAATTGACATAAGGAAAAATAAGTAATTTGGTGGGTTTGGACTTCAACTGCAAGCATTAGGTTCGGCAAAACAACTTCAACTTCAACAACAAAACAACATTGGAAGAGACCTTGTTTTTAATTATA
>QLTV01002975.1:2161949-2176370 GCA_003457575.1 Thermophis baileyi | reverse complement strand
GTATATATAATTTATATATATAAATATATATACATTTCTATAATGTAAAGCTGCAATCCTGAATTTACTTTTTTCAATGCAACTGTTATTAAATCTAATAGAATCAATTTCTGAATAAACATGCCTAGGCTTATCTGAAAAAACATTATTAAAAAGAGGAGGCAAAAATATATTTATTGTTATATCAGACCTTGAACAGCATGTCGGTATGTCAACTTGTTTAGACAGATTATTAGAATACTTCTTCTGGTGTTTTCATTGATTTCACCTGATATCTGTCATTTATCTGTCATCTAATGCCTGTCAATAACAATTAGCATACACCATTTATTTGCTTGTCTTCAGAATGTATCTGGCATTTTCTTCAAGGTCTCATAGCAGCAAAAACAATTTAATGAATAACTAGAAACTATGTTTGTGCTAAGCCAAAACAAACAAACAAATACAGATACCACCCTCATTTTATTTTTCATCACACGAGGATGTTTTTTAATATCAGAACATTTGGAGGTTTATGGAATCTGGAATTTCAACCTAAGTAGGATTTAAAATTTTGCTTCAAATTCAGATTTTCTAGCCTACGTTTCCCAGAAATCTGTGGCATCCTGATGATCATCCATATTTCTCCATTCTAGATTTTGTAGCTCTGCCAGTAGAGAATGAAATAGCAGCTGGCTATTTCTGCTGTCTGGCTGATCCATTTTGAAGTTGTTATAATTTATGTTCAGACTTTTAGAACAATACCCAGTGCAATACAATGCTGCAATCCAACTTGAAAGGCGTAGAAACAGAGGTGGGTTCCTGCCGGTTCGGACCGGTTCTTTAGAACCGGTAGCGGGAATTTTCCCCCACTCGTTGAACTGGCAGTGATGGCCGGCTGGACACGCCCCCAAACTGGCTCTCTCGGCGGCTCCATAGGTGCTGCCATCTTGTTTTTCGCTTCTGCACATGCGCAGAAGCTGTTTTTTGCTTCTGCGCATGCACAGAAGCTGGATTTTCAGCACTGCGCATGCATGCACGCCCACGCGGTGCAGGAGGAAGCGAACCGGCAGCGAGGTAAGTTAGAACCCACCCCTGCGTAGAAATATTGTACACTGGGAGCTAGACAGTTCTCTTTTTGCAGGAAAACAACCAATGCAATGTAAAAAACTGGAGCATATTAATAAAATTAGTTTAATTTCCAGTCAGATCTAATAGCACAGCAGCCCTTCCAGATTGAGAACCTAGTCATTGAGGAGAGAATGTTCAATAATAACGTCAGGGTTGCAAAGAATTCTCAGTCATAACTTGCATCATGTTTTAATTATTCAAAACAATCTGGGTTTTCCCTGTCTCTCTCAGTCAGGCTCTGGGTTTTCATATCATTTTCTTTTAATTATTAGAAAGACATTTTGAAAACACAAAAACTTGTGCTGTTTTTCTCAGAAGTGGCTATAAAGCTGAAGTTATGCCCACAGTCCCTTTGGTAAAGCCTTCCTTGAAATACAATACTTTTCCCAGCCTTGCCTTGGATAGTAATAATTACCTGTAAATTGAGAAACAGCTGTGATTCTCCAAAACTAGAAAAACTTGATGCAAGTACATTCTTTAATGGAATAGGAGTAGTAGAGTTGGTCTCGTTTTTAGCTTAAAGCTCCGTAGCAGTTTGATAGACATGAATTAATCAGTGCCTACTCTACAAAGGAAAAATAGGGAGGAAGGGAGGAAGATGGATGGATGGATGGATGGATGGATGGATGGATGGATGGATGGATGGATGGATGGATGGATGGATGGACAGACAGGCGGTCTTAACACAGCACAGATGAGCTGTTGTTTTATGTTATCCAATTAACCAATCCAAGCTAAATGACAGCAATTTCATGGCTAATAGAAGGCTGGTCAGCTAGCATAAATCCCACAATGGATTAGTATCAGGTTTCCTTCTATCTTTGTTATCTTAGTTTCTTAGTTTAAAAACCAGTCTGCATGTCCATGTTTTTTTCCCCCCTTTTCTCCAGCTACAGGCTATTTTTTTTTAATTGCTGGGGCTTTGTATGACACTAAATTCTGCTGGATAGAACAACATCTATTTTAAAATCGTTGCTAGCAAAAGATTACAGCAAGCAGCACCTTTTCATTATTGGACTTTATTTTTCCCCCTGTACCTGATTGTGTACCTTCTGCATTTGCTGCATTGGTCCACATGGGCAAGGGGTTCTGGTCAGCTGAGAAATTGTATTACATTAGTGGAAAAACATCATTGGAACCAAATACTTATAGCACTACAAGTGAAGTTACACCTATACATGGCAAGAATCTTTTAGTGGATGTGTGCATTAGGATGTATTGTGCCATCTTACATTTTTCTGTCAGAAAAGGTTAAGTGCTTTGTCTCTGCCTCTAAGTCTTAGAGAAACCTCTTAGAGTCTAAGACATTAAAGAGTAGAGCTTACTCTTGTCTCCATCTGCACTGGCTCATCCTGCATTTTATATCTTGATTACACTATTCTATGCATCAGAGAGAGAGGGGAGAGAGAGGGAGGGAGGGAGGGAGGGATATATATGAATTTAATTTCTATATACCATTCTTCCATAATGGAAAATATCCAAATTGGCTCACAATCCACATGGTAAATGAGCAATATCAGAATATAGAAATAAAAGGAATTCCAAGAGCAATAATACATTACAAGCATGTCAGTGTGATATTCTGAAAGACATAAACCAAACAAGTCTTGTTAAAATCAATATTTTAAAGGTTACTGAGCATATAGCCCAAATGGAATGAATATCATTTTTGTTTTGTGATTGCTCCAGGTCACCTCAATTCTTAGCTGAGTTCTCACAGATTGGAGCATGCAATTTTTTATTTCAGGTGAGAATACAAAGAAGTGTATTATCCTCTACACAAAAAATGCTCCTGCATATTGAACATTTGATGCTATGGAGAATGGTTGTAGCCTGTGCTACATTTTTCATGTGAAGACACCTTTTTTCCCCAGGCAATCAATAAACATTTTCCAGCAGTTAAAAATAGTAGAATCATTAAAATGATACCATCTCATTTGCTAGCCATGTAAGGCAGATTTATAAGAAAGCCAAGTATGTCAAAAAGATGGCAATTCCTTCTTGTTCAAACCTATATTGAATCATCATGTTTGAGCACTTAGAAGGTAGCCTTGCCTGAAGTTGCCTTAAAGTTCAGGCAATGCTTTTGGTGTCTGCCATTTTGATTCTCCTACAATACCTGTAAAGTATTATCAAGATCCCAGAGACATGGCATGAAAATTAAAAATATGGATTGCATTGTTAAGAGTGTTGGACCCAGATAGCTGTAGGTGGTATTTAGGGTCAGTGGCAGGATCAATCAGTGAACCTCCAAAGGGCTTGGGTCATAACTAACAACTCAAGTGTGCTGATCCCTACTGCTAGATCTGACAGCAACATTAAAGAGAGGAGAAATGTAAGTTGAGCTCTTCTGATTGAAAGACTCATTAAAAAAAAGTGCTTCCGATTTTAGTCTATTTACATGCCTACGTTGAAGTTACTATGTTTTTTAATCAATACTTGTTTTGTTTTCAGGATTGTGCTCTAGCTTAAACAATCATTTTACTGATTGCATCATGAGACTTTTAATGGCAGCAGTTTCTTGTCCATATCTCATTTAAAGCTATGGTAAATGGTGAAATCCTAGGAAATCTCTTTCAGAATCCTATGCATCTCCTGACAATTATCATACATTCCAGAGGTTTTGTATATCAAAAACACTAACACTGTTTTTACTTCTTCTTTTAAGGCATATGATGGATTTGCTAACTTGGGAATATCCCGGCTTCTTGAACCTTCTGACATGGTTTTGTTAGCCATTCCTGACAAGCTGACTGTTATGACCTATCTGTATCAAATACGGGCACACTTCAGTGGACTGGAGCTAAATGTAGTTCAGATTGAAGAAAACAGTAGCAAAAGCACATACAAAGTTGGCAACTATGAAACAGACACAAATAGCTCTGTTGACCAGGAAAAATTCTATGCAGAACTAAGTGACCTAAAACGAGAGCCAGAACTGCAGCAGGCAGCCTTTGTTTTCCAGAAAGACCCAGTATTTGTAAATGACAGCAGAGTTCTAGAGTCAGAAAGAGACAGAGAACCTCAAGACACAGCTGAGTCACAAAGTTTGGCCTCTCCTCCTCCTCACAGGACTACAGGTGATGCAGAGCAACCACAAAAACAACAGGGAAGGATTTCGAGAATAGCAGAACCTGAAAAAAACAGTACAGCACAAACACAGCCCCTGTTGGGAAGGAAAAAGCTTCTCAAAGCCGACACTCTAGACCTGAGTGATCTCATGCAGATCAGCAATCTAAAAAGGGATCCACTTCCCACAACTATAGATGAGGATATTGACAAAAAAGGACGTCAGAATTGTGACACTGCCATTTGTTTCTCAGAACCTGAAAAACAGGAGCACCTCAGCCTTAGAGATAGTAGAAAATTAGATTCTGAGTTACATGTTGAAAAAACAAATTTAGAAGTGGGAAATAAATCTGGATATTCCAACAATAGGGATGTGGATATTAATAAATTAGATACACAACTGGAGACTAAGCTAGAGTTTGAGGCCAAAACAGTGATACATCCAACAGATCTGCCTGGAAAAACTGCACAGGTAAGGAATCAGAAACTATTTTCATAATATTATAACTTCTATTACAATTTCTCCTGCAATCAATTTCAGTAACATTTTGTTTCATCAAAATTATGCTAGGGGAGGCTAAGGGACCATTTTCATCAATAGATAAAGATATTACTACAGGAGTGATCTAAATAAGATCTACCAGTGAGATTCCTCTCCTGGGTCAAAAGTCTTCCATGAAAAGAGCAGTTTTTTCACACTTGATGAATCTGGATCTCGCCTAGAATTGTCTTAGTCCAGTGGGAAGGGAAATGCTCATTATACTACTATAAAAATCCATTATTGATACTCCTGTCTGCCCTGTTAAATATGAGATTGGTGTGGGGGATTGCTATTTGCCAACTCAAATACAAATGGGGCTTCAGCAGAGATGTTACTAGGTAAGGCAACAACTGGTTCCTACAATCATACTGACCTAAGCTCTACAATCTTCTAGGAAAAGGGTTCAATAAGATGTTATGAAATTTAATCCCGTGAAAACATAAAGAGGGCTGCAACCTGAATGTGGCTCTTCTTCCATTCACCCAACAAATGGAGGCCTCATATTTGGTCCCCAATTCTGATTGCCTCCTACCCAAGAAGCTCAACAAAGATTAGTTCTGAAATGAAACTGCCCCAGAGAGCAGAGATACTGCACAAGGGAACAGATGCAGCCTACAGTTCTGTTTTCTTTTGAATGCTAGCCAGAGCCCCATCCCCATCTGAGAAGAAAGCCACCCTCTTATATCTCTTGGGGAGCTCGACATCAAGGTTGATTGATTGAGATCGCTCTCCCTTCCTGAAATCTGTGTGCCCTTGACTCTGTTTTTCCCAAGTCTCTTCTCCTATCTGACTGTTGAATTTTGTCAAACTGACTTTTTAAACAACTGACTGGAACAAATCCTCCCAAACTGGCTACATAACAGCACTGGTCTGCAGTCATTATAGTTCTGCTGTGCATAACAAGTTGATCTCTCTCTCTCTTCATCCAATTCCAATTCATGTTTCAAATATATGATTGCATGTAAAAAAAGATGCTTAGACAAATTAGAATTGCTATAGAATATTAGAGGATGCTTCTTGCTCTCATCCCAAATCTTTAATGTGTACATCCAATAGCATTATATCACATATTGCATGATTCATAAAAAAAAAAATTAAAAGGGAGATTCAGGCAGTGCAAGGATGGCAGAAACCATGCCTATAGGTTCTTCTGCATAAACAAAAGTACTTCTGCATATATTTAAAAAACTGAGGTTATGTGGGAAAAGGATGCTTAAATATATAATTGAAAACCCCAGGTTTGATTCTAATTTGGTAACATCATTAATATGTGGCATTTCCTCTTGTTTTGCAATCAACTGTTATCAGCATCTTTTTAATTATTAATCATTACATGATTATTCTATTTATTGTCAATTTTGTTTGCTTCTGCTGCAGATGCTCAAGACATTGTCTCACTCTACTTTTTCACTGGGCAATCTTCATTCACTTAGTATTTTCAACTTCTATAATATTTAGTTACCAAAAACCTTAGAAGACTCTTCTGGTATACTGTAACTTCCTTTGCTATAGTAAGTCATAAAGAGGGGAAGACGATGTAACCAGAGGTCTTTTCCCTCAACATTGACATGACTCCCTAACACATTCTGTAGCAATTATTCCACACACCTATTCTTGCAGCTGCCCCAGACTCTCTTTTGCTTGAAGGAAAGCAGTAGGACAATCTGGCACAAAGTTGAACTGATGAGCAAGAGAGGCAGAACCAGTCCAACGCACCACAAGAAGGCTACAAATGCTTGGACTTCTTTTGGGGAGTATTGTTGCCCCATGGAAATTCTGCTAATTTACAGCCGGGTTATTTCTGATATAGGCCAGATGGGAAGGGGTAACTTCTCTTGTTCTTTGCTTGGCCCAGCCTCTTCACAGTTGCAGCGGTTTTCAATTACTAGATCTTTATAATGCGTCCTATATTAGACGGGGCAGCCAGGAAGCTGCCTGCAACTCAACAGCATATCTAGAACTCTCCTTTAAAAATTGATGTTTGAGGGCTGGATGGTGGTAGTTAAGGGGAAAAAAATAAAAGTTACAGCTTCATTTCACCCTACTGGAGCTCTAAATATAGTTCTCCTCTTAAAAAAATGGAATCCTGGCCTTGTTAGCTTTTGGAATGCACTGCTCTGGATGCTGTAGAAACTTGTTATGGCCCTCTAGGTTAAAGTAGATTTTAAGCCACTAGCAAGCAACCTCTCTTACTGCTACTTGGTTTTTTGTCTTCTATTTCTCTTGGAAAGTACCTCTGCTTTTCTTAGCAGAGCAGTACAGTACTATGGGGTAGGTAGGCTAATTTGGGGCTTTGTTGTCTTTCAATATGACATATTTTGCCTTTTATGTATTTTGAAGCAACGAATGTTATCAAGACAAGAAGAGTTAAAAGAACGTGCAAGAGTCCTGCTGGAACAAGCAAGAAAAGATGCCGCTTTAAAGGCAGGAAACAGACAGTTCTCCAGTTCAATCGTTCCAGGCCGCTCTAAGCAACTGACTGATGTAAGAAATGTGCATTATTGTGACCTATACAGAAGTGTATTTGCTTTTACCTGTGTGTCTGGATATGGGGATGTATTTTTGGTTAGCAATACTGTTGCTGGCTGTAACACACCAGAACAGCAAAATATGGAGAAAACAGCAGAGAATTATTTAGGGGTGATTCTTGCTATCCTACGAATGCTGAGCATTGTCCTTCTCCTACCAAGAGCCGATTATTTCTCTACTGACTAAGGCCAAGGAAAGATCGCAAGTCCGTTGAAAGCTGTGCTCTTTGAGTGCCAGCCGATTTAAGATACCGGACAGATGAAAGACAAAGTTATCTGTCACGCTGCAGCATTTCACCCAATACTGTTTGTCCCAGTGACCCTCCTTTTATCATTAGAATGAATTATTCTGATGGCTAAGCAAACCTGGGTCCAATGGGGAGGCAGCTGCAGTTGCCTATTGCTCCACCAGTAACCTTAGTGGTGACCTGAAGAGGTCTGTAATCTCTGGAGATGAAAGCTAATTAAATTTTTATGCAATCCTTCCCAAAGCAGAGATTGCCTATTGTGTCATATCATGTGCTGTAATTTTGCAATTCTTAACACTTGCACATGAGAAATTGTGTGAGTGCTGCAGCAGTTATTTTGTTAATGACCTACCGTTTGGCCAAAATCTTCTTTCAAAAAAAAACAAAACAGTTGAGTTGTGTTTGCTGGGGTAAATCACCTTGCCCCAATCCTACCTGTCTTGTCTTATCTTGACTTGACTAGCATTTATCTGGGTATAAACTGTTAGGAGCTTTTTAATTACTGGCTTCATACTAATAATTTTTATCTATGAAAAATAAATTTCCCTTCTACGCAACTGAGCCATAATTTAGGAGCATCTATCTTTTGTTAATTCTGTTAGAATGGCAGGTGGTTAGGATAGTTTATATTATTGTTTTGTTAACAGTCTTTAACAGTCAAGACTTTATATAGATACAATGAAGTATTTCTGGAGTCCAAAACACTTGCAGAATAATGTCCTAATATAGTCAGTGTTGCATATAACTCTTATGAAATTCAGTCTTTATCATTTAGTTATTAACCTTCACAATGGACAGTCTTTCTGCAGTTCTTCTTATCTCAACAATTATCCAATGTCTCCCCCCACACACACACACACTATACACTCTCTGTGCTCCTTAATTGTGCCCCTACCCATCTTTGCCATAAACCATGTCTCTTGGGTGGGAATACGTATTTGCCCATTTTTGTTCATAGTGCTGTAATGTATTTATTAATGTTCTATTAGTAGCTGAGGGGAAGAGCAGTTGTATCATTATTTAAGAATAATATTTTCTAGTAGGCTCGGGATACACTTACTCCAATTTACCTTAACAGTGAAAAATTAATTTCCCATTTATTTCTTTTCAGAGATGTTCATTTGCTATTTCATGAAAAGAAATAACATGTTTCAAAGTTTAGTATCTGTCTCTTTTTTTGTGTGATGGGGTAGGGTGGAGAAGAGCATGATCATTTAGTGAGAAAAAAATGACAAGTGACCACAGAGGCATTTAGAAGTCTGTGGAAAAATAGGAAGGAGGAAGAGTTGGAAGCATCTTTGAACAACTTTGGTTGATTTGTATAGTCCTGCCTAAAGACAGACTACTACCTCAAGAAACTTCTTCACTTGGGGTACTCTGTCTTTAGTCTAATTCGGAACATGGGAAATGAATTTTGTGCTAACTGGCATTAAATGGACAGCACAGAAGTGTTAGTTTTGATCTATGTTTGCATCCAACATAGGAGTATCCTTATGAATCTGCCTATTTGCTAAGATTATGAGTTGTCCTTGTTAGCCCATAATCCTGGTCTTATATGAGAGGCACTACCTTATTCTGAGTAACCTCCGCCTTGTAAAATACCTTAAAAAAATAAGAAGTGGTTTACTTTGTAGCTTCAAAAGTGGTTTTACTTACTTTAGTTGGCCATTTTCTGGAATTATAATGCATGCTATTTTTTTACTATATAAATTATTTTTATTGTTTATCCTTTGGCTTCTATACATTTAGCCAGTGGTTAGAACTGATGTGTTAGTTTTATGATGTGCTATATATTTTGTAAGGTACCTGGAGGCTTTAAAACTAAAAGGTGTTTAGTAAGTGAATGAGAACATTGCATTCAAATTAATTAATGCATTCATATCAGTAGCTCACTTCTTCTTAATTTCTCCTGGAGAGGGTGTGGGATGCATATTCTTGAGGGCTTTGGTCCGATTACTCTCCAGGAAATACTAAACGAACAATTCCTTTGGCTGTGCCATTCAGCCAAGTTAGATTTAATCATTTTTAGTCATCCACTTATTTCCTTTTCTGTTCAGTTCTTTTTATCTCTTTAAACATTTCACACATGTGCAATCATCATAATAGTTCACTGTTTTGCAAGGAGTGATTACCTAACCAGGAATGATGTAATTGAACAGATTTATAAAAAAAATAAAATCTGCTTTGTTCTGTTGCTGTCACAATTTCAGCGGCCTTTCTTTATTTAAAGATAGGCAATACCTAATTGGTTTCAAAATTATTCCAAGTATTTGGTTCTCCCACATAAGCCTGGATCTGCATTTATAAAATCACTAGAAATGATATTTGCTTACCTGTCTGAGATAAGCTAAAGGCAATTAAAACATCTTAAAATGGCTGATACTAGTAGTGAAGATGTAGCATAGCATAACCAAGGGTGCGTGCTTGTCAAAGTTAATTTCCTTCTTTGTAAAAGCAAAAACTCTTTGATGCTGTGAGAATTGCATATGTCTGCTGTTAATGCTGGGTTAGAGAAAAACCTGTCTTCGTGTGTATGTGTGTGTGGAGAAGGGGTTTTTGTGATGCTAGGACAAACCCCGTTCTCTAAAGAAATGTGCTTCATTTTCATATTTTATCTCTTTCTGTTTCTTTTCTTTTTGTGGTCAAATTAGAAGAAAGAAAACAATTTTCTTCGGTATGTGCATGATTGTATAATTTACCTGCATTCCACTATTGTATCAGATACTGTCTATGCTACTGCTCTTTAGCATCAAGTCCTTTGCAAAGTCTTAGACGATTGGGTGGATCCTACGGTATTGTTAGAAATTTTATTTCAAGTGTCAGCTTATTTGGTTATAAGTTGGTCAGCTTTCATTGTTATCAACTGTTGTGATATTTTATCATTCTAGAATTCTAGTGCAAAGTATAAAAGTCAGACAAAAGTAGATGCGAAAAACATCCACATGCATACTTACTGTTGTGATTAGATGAAAAATGGGCATGTAGGAGACTAGAGAGGCTGAGCTGAACAGCACAATTTTTTCGAAACATGACTCAATCCTGTCCTTGAATCACCATTATGGGCAGATGGGATAGGCTGTTTTCTTCATAAGAATAACCTAAACCATAGTGTAAATGTATGTTGTTGTTCCATATGTTAAAAAAAAACAGAAAAGCAACATCTGAACTCAATCTGTTGGGACATTTCTTTTATGAATCACCTTGCATTATTTCTTCCCAATACAGCAAATTATGTTGCAAAGGGAGATAGACATTTAGTGGCAATTGCCTGATCATTTTACTACATCAGCATTAATACAAAATAAAATAGTACTTTTTACCTTTCTAGCGCCAAGGAACCTCTAAGATAAATATTTTTCTTTGAAGAAATACTAACCTATTGGGTTTAGACATTGACCTTACACAAACATTACTGCTTAGGAACCAATCATCTTGTGAGGCTTAAGACACCTTAGATCCTTCTTGAAAAATTGGCAATTGTATGTAATTTGTGCCGTTTAAAAATATTTTTAGCTTAATTGTAGAGATTGTGGCATTGTTATGATAGGCCATGGCAGCAGGAAGCGCAAAATGATGAAAGCAGCATCACAGTTTTTCAACATAGTCCCTGCTTATTTATGTGTGCAAAAGAGGTAGAACCGGCAGCATTATAGCACAGCTGTGCTCTTGCCATTTTGGCAGAAGAAGTCTGCAGATGCTAATGAGCCACAGGAACTCTACTATGCTCTGGAACATAGCCCAAATTCTTGCCAATTGCATACTGGAAGGTATAAGCAAACTTGTCTTCTCATAGAACTCAGTAAAGCTTCTTCACATTCTACAGAATCCCAAAGCTTCCAGAAACATTCTCACAAAACGTTAGTGGAACAAATACATATGTAGAAGGGGCAGTGGTTGTATTTTGAAATTTAAGAAGGATGCTTGTTTCCTCAGTGTCAGTGCACCATTTAAGGCAAAGTATTTCCATATTGAGCAAGTTTATTATCAGGTTGCTTGTTTTTGGTTCATTTCAAGTTTTGCCCCAAAGCCATGATCACTATTATACAAACAAAATATATTAGGGGAATGAATTTTATCACTATGGATTTTACAGCAGAAAAGATATAAAGAGCTCAATATTTTCCATTGTATAAAGGTCATTTGGGCTTCATTAGAAGAGTGGTTAAAATTGTCTCAGCCAGAAAAAAGTGATAGACCTTAATGAACTTACATCAATAGTGGTTTTGATATTTCTAGATTTAAGCAAAAAACAGAATAAAACTTTTTATTTTACTTTGCTGTAGGTTTTTTATAGAAGTTATAGAAGATATTTTATAGAAGATATTTCTCCTTATCTAGAAAGTAAAATTACTCTTTTTAAACAACTTTTAAAAAGCACTGCCAAGTTCCTAAATTACTAGGACTTAGATTATCAATAAATTTTTTTCTAAGAAATTAGAAAAGTAAGAGAATACAGTTAAACCTACAACAGACTTTGTGTCCTTTCTAAACATATTGATGGATGAGATTTTATATTATGTCAACCTTGTCCCTTTGATGGTAATTGGAAAATATTGATTTAAGGTTGGAAGTCTAATCTGGCATGCTGATAATTGTCACCAGATTTAAATATGATCCCCAGATTGTCTTTAGATTACAAAAGAAGCAGTTACCACCAACTAATTGATAAAAAGGTTGAACATTATTTGATAATCCATGGGAGCTCATAACTTATTCACTATTAGTTATATTTGTCTTCCAAATAGACCCCTAAAAAACTGACAAATGTGGTTTAAGATGATAAGAGTATTCACCACAATATTTAAATTATGATTATGACACTTCTTTCTGCTGCGTTGTCTTATGTGAGAGAAAATAACAAGGAACTGCAGAGGAACACTTATAAAAAGTGAACTTATTCTGATTAAAATAGTAATATGTATAGTCTGATACATTTTCACTGAGGAAATGATCTCACACTAATTTTATATCGAAGAATGAAGGAGGTTTCTAATATTCTGAATTTGATGTTTTATCTATTGTTTGTACTGTGTTTTGGGGACTGAGAAAGGGCAAAATACATAATTTACAAACATGCAGTGTATCTCCGATATCTACATGCCATAATTGGAGGAGGGGAGACATATGCAGAATAAAAAGAAATGTTTAATATTAAACCACTTCTATGTAACCAAGATCTGGAAGTACATGAAGTAATTAGTTCTACAACTGACTGTTTCTGTTTCATAGAAAATAAGCAAAGCTGTCATTACTTCAGTCATAGCAATCATAAATTGTTTTATTATAAAAAATGGTGAGTTGTTTGAACTCTGCTTAACATCTGAGAATAACAAAAATGTCTGCTACCCAATTTAGCAATGTGTTTCTAAATGAGATCATGCAGAAGCTCCCTAATCTAACCTAGATCCAAAACTTATATGTTTTCCTATTATTTGGCCTTTAAAGACTGGCAAGGAAGTGGTCTCTGTTTCCAAAAGATCTGTTTTGTAAGAACCCCTCCTTTTTTAACCACTGGGGATGCTCTTTTTGTACTGCAACTAATGACCATAAATGTTTTTGCGTGGCTGTTTTCATTTCATCCCAGAGCCATATGTTTCATTGCATTTCTCAGCATGCATGACAGTAGAGTTTAAATCTTTATTCATTTCATTTTAAAATGTTTCTTTTGTTCTCCTTATCATGTTTCTGGCTTTCCCAAGGATATGTGCTTTGCCTTGAACGAAAAGTCACATGTGCATTACTAATTGTGTGCCATTGTATTTACATTTCCTAGTGGTGGCACTGTGAAGCTACTAATTCTTTTGCTTCACTTGATGTAAAATAATCTGAGCTTCTTTGATAGTGCTGAAACAGTATTAATTGTTTTGTACATTTCTTGGTCACTCTACTTAGGTGGTCTTCATAATCTATTAGAACTTTCAGCCAGATTTTGTAATGTCATGCCTCCAGCGGTGATTAAATTGGTAATTAATGAAGAGTCGTTGGCAATGTAACCCACATCCCATTAATTTTCCTTTTCCCCCCTTCAAATTTTTTTTTAGAAGTTGTCATCTCTGTCAGAAAGGATTGCGCCACCTTGCTACAGCCCCTTGGAATCAAATCACAGCGGCTTGATTTTTGCAGCCATTAGTAGATCAGAGCAGTAATTTCACAGTATTTTGGTCAGGGTAATTATAGTACCACGTACTAAGTAGAGTTGGGAATTTCACACAAGAAGTCCAGAAATACCAGGTGAGCTTCCTTGTGTTCACTGGGTCGTTATGATTAGTTTAATTGGGCTTTGTTTGATTTTAGCCGCAGGGATTCTTTGTGCCAGCGCATTGCAGTGACTTTCTACTCTGAGGTTTCTGACAGGAACTGGGGCAAAAAATGAACTCTTTGAAGTAGGATTCTTCTAAACAACTTTTGCTTTTTTTCAGAGGAGGTCAGAGCAAGGAAAACTTTCATGTAAATAGTTAACTGAAGTGATCATTCAGAAAGTATTTTTGTCTCTTGTTTGTTTATTTATTATATGTGTTTTTCCAAAAATTTATATTTTCCTTAACAGAAAAAAATGTGCATTAAGACAATAACTTTATATTATCAACTCAATAAAAAGTGAACATTAATTTGTGACCTTGAGTTGGCTTACTAAAATCCAAATAGAACTATTGACTTTTTTCCTTTATTTTTGATGTTAACACTGGCTTTAATAAAATGAATTTTAGTATTAATGATTAAAAATCAAATCAACTGGGTGGAGAAGCCAGATACCTGGTTTATTGTAAGTTTCAGTTGGAATTTTCTAAATGTATATCCTAACACATTTTTACACTCTGTTCTTCTAAAGAAAACAATAGGAGGCAGGGAAAATTTGTGTTATCTCCTACAGGACATCGGTCAGAATGTGTCTTCTCTCAGTAATACAATCATTTTCAACAGCTCC
>QLTV01002975.1:2151949-2156949 GCA_003457575.1 Thermophis baileyi | reverse complement strand
TTGGGGCATGTCATGGATGATTTTCAGAGTTAGAGTCCTATTAAATGCTTTCCATGTTATGCAAAGTTACACTTACCATTTATATAAAGCCATTATGATTAATGAATATTGCATTTTCACTTCTCTAGTTTGGTGATTGAAAAAGAATTTGCCTTCTTAAAACAAATATAGTGATTATAAGCCTTTGAATAACTTTTAACACAAAGAAAAATAATAAATCAATAGAAATGCTCAGAAAAAAATGTGAAAAGAGTCAGGGTGCCGTGGGTAGAATTCTGGCTCTTGAAATGTCTTTGTTGTGCTTAAAAAAAAAAAGATGTTAAACACACACATATCCATACATGTTGATCTTAATCGTTATTTTTCTTCAGTAATATTTCAGGAGATCAATCATCTCACCAAGTGCACTGACAATTTGTCACATTCTAATTCACCTTCACAAGCCATAGTGGAATTTTGGGCTAAAATAACGTCAATCACTGCGTCTGCGGCAAGTACAAAAAGGACCCCCTAATGGCAGCCATTTTTATTTGCTTCTTAAGATCCAAAGGCTGCTGAAAGAACAAATGGATAAAGTTGAGGATTGGAGAGGCTTGATTTTCTTGTTCCTGTGAAATGAAACTTTAGTTCTTTTTCACCTCCTTCCCTTTAAAAGCAGAAATCTGTGAGGGGGGCTGCTGCTATGTCAAAGCCGTTGGGATGCCACTGCTGATCACTTTAATTACAAGGACTAAGGAGGATAAAATTAAAAGTAGCACCATTGAAGCAGTGGAAGAAAGCTTGCCGAGATGCCGGTGAACTGTGAAATATAAAAATTGCATACAAATACATTTTTAAGACGGAAACAAGGAATTACATTATTTATTCTTGAAGAGTTTGTCCTTAAATAGTAGAAAGTTTTCCTTACTAAGCATCAGTATAGTAGAAATACAGATTATTATGAAATATACCAGAAAGAGGAATAGGATAAACTTTTTAGTGCGGTACCTTTGTGAAATATGGCAGGTCATGGATTTATTTAAATTTTTATATTTCAATCAATGTGCCAATTCAAACTTTCACTGAAGGTAACATTAGAGCTATCAGATGTCAGGAGAGCACTAGATGCCAGCAAAGAGTTTCCTATGTCTGTTTGCTGCCATCCAGTGTTCTTCTGGGTTTTTGCAACTCAAATTTGGTAGTTCAATATATGCAACCAACTCTGAGAGGAAAAATTCTATGGTTTGTCAGGATTAACCTTTTTTTTAATACTGCAGGGCTTCTATTGACACATCACAGTGAGGGATTTTCTTAAGGGTTGAAAATTAAAAATTGTTTTCTGTGATGGATTGGGGATAACTTCTTAACTTTAAACTGAACCATGTTGTATGGCAAATCCCTTTTTTTTCTTTATTTATCAAATTTAGATATATTTTTTCTTCCTTTAAAGGGATGTAGACGTGAGCTTGGGGATGGAACATAGAATAATAGAGTTGGAAGGGACCTTGGAGGTCTTAGCAATAGCAATAGCACTTAGACTTATATACCGCTTTACAGTGCTTTACAGCACTCTCTAAGCGGTTCACAGAGTCAGCATATTGCCCCCAACAATCTGGGTCCTCATTTTACCCACCTCGGAAGGATGGAAGGCTGAGTCAACCTTGAGCCGGTGAGATTTGAACCGCTGAACTGCTGAACAGTCAGCTGAAGTAGCCTGCAGTACTGCACTCTAACCACTGCGCCACCTCGGCTCGGTCTTGTAGTCCATCCCCCTGCTCAAGCATGAGACCCTATACCTGTGATGGCGAACCTATGGCACGCGTGCTGGAAGTGGCATGCAGAGCCATCTCTCCGGGCACGCGAGCCATCGCCCATTGCTCTTCCAGGTTCTGGCGCGCCAGCCAGCTGGTCTTCACGCACGCGGGAGCAACAGAAACCAGAAGAGCAGCCGCCCAGTGCGCATGCGCGTGCCGGGAAGATGATCTTCTAGTTTCCGGCGAGCACATGCGCACCAGCCACCTAGTCTTATGGTTTCTGGCATGCATGCACGCGTGAAGACCAGCTGGTCGGTGCGTATGCGCACGCCAGAAACAGGAAGATCATCTTCCCGGTGCGCACGCTCCCGTTTCGACACTTGGTGCCAAAAAGATTCACCAACACTGCCCTATACCATTTCAGATAAATGATTGTCCACTCTCTTTTTGAAAGCTCCAGTGATAGAGCACCCACAACTTCTGAAGGCAAGTTGTTCCATTGGTTGATTTCTCTCATCATTAGGAAATTTCTCCTTAGTTCTAAGTTGCTTCTGTTCTTGGTTAGTTTCCATCCATTGTTTCTTGTCTTGCCTTTTGGTGCTTTAGAAAATAGTTTGACCCCCTCATCTTTGTAGGAACCCCTCAAATATTGGAACACTGCTATCATGTCTCCCCCAGTCCTTTTCATTAAATGAGACTTACCCAATTCCTGTAACTGTTCTTCATATATTTTAGCCTCCAGCCCCCTAATCTTTTTTATTGTTCTTCTATGCACTCTTTCCAGAGTCTCAACATCTTTTTTATATTGTGGTGACCAAAACTGGATGCAGTATTCCAAGTGTGGTCTTACTAAGGCTTTGTAAAGTGGTACTGGAACTTCACATAATCTTGATTCTATCCCTCTATTAATACAGCCTAGGATTGCATTGGCTTTTTTGGCTGCTGCCGCACACTGTTGGCTCATAGTTAAGTGATTGTCCATTAGGACTCCAAGATACCTCTCACAATTACTGGCATGAAACCAAGTTTCACCTAGCCTGTACTTATACAGTTGCTTTTTCTTGCCTAACTGTAAACCTTACTTTAATTATTACGTTGAATTATTACATTGAATTTCATTTTGTTAGATAGGGCCCAGTGTTCAAGTCTGTCAAGATCTTTTTGGACCTTGAGCTTGTCTTCTGGTGTATTGGCTATTCCTGACAGCTTAGTGTCATCTGCAAATTTGATAAGTTTCCCTTCTATTCCCTCATCTAGATGGTTTTATGTTAGGTGGATGCTTGTCAACCTAACATTTGGTAAAATGGAATCTGGATTGTGACATTATTGCACTGTATATTCGCCTGCCTCCTCACTGTCAGCCAAGTTGTAGGGATTATATAACACAATGTCCTCACTTCAGGTGTTACTGCTATACTAGATGTTACCAGAAATATGGGAGGGAAGAGAATTAGAGCAGTCCTGCTCTCAGCTCTGTAATGATTAGATCATATGTCTGGTTTAGCATCTTTCAAACTTCATTTTATATTCCCCTTGCACAAACTAGCTGCCATGAGCAGTCAGGATTAAAATTTATTAAATAAATAAACAAGCTAATCTATTCCACATATTTAAGAAATTGTGGCTCATAGGGCTACATTGCAAGGCATCTATTTATGTTGCCCAACCAATATAATTATAATCCACAGTTGGCTTTTCTTTCACTAAATTTTGAGAACAAAATTTCCTTTCCGAGAGGACACTTCCCATGATCAGTGATCAGATAGACTCAAAAATAAGAGAGAGCATTTTCATTGAGGAAAAACATGATAATATTTTCCATCCTACTTCTCTTTACAATGGAATTTTGCAAAACTCATAGGAACCAAGTTGCTGCTACATAATCATCCTTTGTACATTTTGCTAACAGTTTAGGAATTTGGGAGATTTTTTTTCTGAATATCACCTTATGCTTGTATTCATGTTTTAATATTAAAATATAACAATTACAAAGTTCAAAGCAAGTTATGTATCTTGTTGAAGTTAGTATTTATTCTCAACTTTTCGTTTTCTAAAATCAACAAATGTAGACACATTAGAAAGCCTTAGCACAGATATATGCCTTTTATATTTCAATCTCTATTGCCAGATATTGGGAGTTGTGGTAGAGCATGTTGATTTAGTTTATTGTATTCAACTGGGATAAATACAGAAGATGGGACTATTACTATCTCTGCCTTTGAGTTGGGAGCAGAAAGGAGGGGTATGGAGGGGATGAAAGCAAATTTGCAATTCTGCTGGAGAGCTCCAAGGCCTAGGCAAAATTGTGTTTATGGCGTTAGGACATTAGTAGAAAAGTAAATTGAGGCAATCTGATAGGGAAGCAAAATTCTGTCAATCAGGCTCAAGATACTGTGCTGTGTCCATATACTTTGTTTACTGTAGGGTTTTATGAGTTGTAACCTGCCCATGCAAGCTGTTAATGAGGCTAAATCTTGCTGCTTGAGGATTGAATTACAGCACACCTCTGGGCTAATGGTTATAAACAGAAAGTCCCATTAGGGCTGCTTTCTGATTCATTCATTTGCATTTTTCCTATTGTATCAAAAACAATGATGAGTAAATAGCTACAAACAAACAATTTACATGGAAATGGAAAAAAATGTGCCTAATTAGTATTTTGTGCTTGTTTTATTAATGATTGTTTAAGCTAAATAGAACTCTGTTGCAGGACTCTTTACAAGCAATGCCAAAGTGTGGCTAATTCAGTCTCTTACCATACTGGGGGGAGGGGGGAAGAATCCTAGCACTGTTGTTGGGGTCCTAAAGAAATTCATTCAAAGTATTTTAGGATACAAGTTAATTGTAATTTTATTTACAACTTCAACTTTTGTGGGATAATACTCACCGAAAACTCTAGCTATTTGTTATGCTCAAGGGAGATTTTCATAGTGCATCTTACTTTAACATATAATTAAAGGGGGGGGGCAGTGAGGTGGGGGATGGGATCTCGGGGAGGGTGGCGGGTCGGAGCATCCCAGTGGTGGTTGGGAGAGGTAGGTATGGCGGGAACCGAAAGGCAGACCATGTGTGGAGAACTAGAACTCGCTGGATCAAAGCGTTTTCTTGTTCTGTCCCTTCTGGTGACTTGGGTTTTCAGGGCCCTGGCCTCAGGCTCGTTAACAAAGATCGTTAACAAAGCCTCTCTCATCCGGGATTTGATCCTGGAGGAGAGAGCAGATCTGGCATGTATAACTGAAAGCTGGAAGGGACAAGAGGGGGGGGTTA
>QLTV01002975.1:2126527-2149768 GCA_003457575.1 Thermophis baileyi | reverse complement strand
ATAGCTCCCGGTGACCGGTAAGATCCCACACGGTTGGGCTCCTCCAGGTCCCCTCAGCTAAGCAGTGCCGGCGGGCGGGCCCGCGGGGGAGGGCCTTCTCTGTAGCCTCTCCGACTCTGTGGCACCAACTACCCCCCGAGATCCGTACTACCCCCACCTTACTGGCCTTCCGTAAAGCCCTTAAGACCTGGCTTTTCCGGCAGGCCTGGGGCCAATAGTTGTTCTGATTGGCCCATGCATGGTTGTGTGAATGTTTTATTTTAAATATAGTTGGGGTTTTGTTTTTTTTCCCCTTTCTTTTTTAAATTGTTTTTATATGTTTTATTTTTTATGATGTAAGCCGCCCAGAGTCCTTCGGGAGTTGGGCGGCATATAAATTTTATAAAATAAATAAATAAATAAATAAATTATCTGACATTTAATTTCCAGTTAAAACTTGTCATTTTATAATAAGAAGATGCTGATCAGTTTTCCTGTTACTTTACTGCAGTGACAGGATTGTCTATTTCTCCTTTCCCTGCTCTTTAGACGACAATCATCCTTTCTTGCAATCCTGCTTTTGTGCTTTTCATGGTATTACATCAGAACACTAATATATCTCTACAAACACGTACTATGACTTCTTAGAAAATTAAGGTCATTTTTTTTTATAATTTTGAAGAGAACTGAAACAAAATGAAACAAATGTGTCTTCCTTTGAAATAAAAACACAACTATCCATAGTCACACTCTTGCTGATCTGCAGTACTGGTTAACTCCAAAACTTCTATTTCTCTACCAGTCATTCTCCTTAGTTTTGGCTTTTTTTAAGCAAAACTACATTGTATTTTTTCTTGAGAGCATGATATTTTTTACTATGTAAATTACACCAAAGTTTATTTATTCATTAGGTTTATATGGCTGCCCAACTCACATATGATGAGTACATTTGAGTACATGAATATTGTAGACATGTATATTAGTACACATTTGAGTACTAATTCTTCATCTTCCAGGAATAACAGAGTGCACCATGCTAGGAATATGGGTGGATAGAACAAACACAATTTTGTCAAGAAAGAAAACCTCTTGCATACTAACACAGACAATTAAATACTGTAAAATTCACTGACAATAAGAATTAGTAAGAACTGACATGGAAAATATTGTTACTAATGAGTTCTAGTGGTAGTTAGCTAGCAGGAATTATTGGGGGAGATTTTATTTTAATAATTTGGTTAAATTGTTTGTGATCCAAGTTTTCAGTCTAACAATGTATGAGAAGTCTTTCATTTGCTCAAAAGGTTAATATCTATACTGCCATGTTCTTGTTTGTGTTACTTCATTTCTTCTTAATTGTAAAGCTATTTTGAATATGACATTCAGTATGAAGAACATTTAAAATCTGGAAAATTCATGGCAATCAACCAGGGCAGCCAGAGCCACATACTGAGAGATTTTTTTCTACCTCTGTGCAGTGAACAGCCGCAGTATAGGGAAGAAGCTCATTGCCTCATCTTTTTGTATGGCAAGGATAAAATCATCATTGCTCCCAGGTCTTGAAGTGAAATCACAAACAGGTCAATTCTCCACTCACCTTTAGTAGCAGACTGTAGTTAGATACATAAACATACAGAGAGAGAGAGAGAGAGGATAAAATAATTTGGAAAATAAAAATTTCAGTTTAATATATTTTCAGCTCCTTAGTGGTACTATTCAGATAATTCTTAAGGCTTCTGTCATTCACATTCTTTCTTGGAGTTCCAATAAATTGAACACATCTAAGCAGAATTCTGTCTTTGAAAAACAGCTCAAAAGCAACAACTGATCTGGAATGCAAAAACTTAATAGCAGAACACGCTATTGTAGTAAAATACTTACTTTGTAACCACTGCACTGGTATTTAATTCGAGAACCCATTCAATGTGCTAGTTACTACTTAGAACAGTGCTGGGCTGTATTTGGCACCATCTAATATAGCATATATAGAGAGAGATTACAAGACAGAGAATTGGTTAGAAGGCAGGCTTTCTCAAATTGTGGTATATGCAGCTGCCCCCTGAGGTGTGCTCGGTCAGCCTGCTCATTGCATTCCAAAAGATGCTGAATGCTCAGCAAGCATTCATATTAATCCAATTGGAACTGGGTGCCCATTTAAGGTGGTTCTCATTTGCTTTAACCAGGGGAGGGGGGAGGTGTTATGTCATGGGAATGTTTTAGTTTCACATTGATGATTGGCATTATGTTCAAGTTTTTACTTTGAAAACAGTCTCAAGTCTATTCCAATGTGGGGTAAAGGAAATGCCTGAATAACACTTATATAGCATAAACCAGTTTTGTGTAACATTCTCCATGCTACTTTTCAGGTTTGTTTCAAATATTTAACTACTCTGGGATGAGGTACATCATACAGTTTTATTATTTGACTAAGTCATTATATCAGTGATGGTTGAAAGAGAATCAGCTTTGTTTATCTGACAAAAGAATGTTGTGCTTGAGGAAAACTTTGTGACCTTCTGAAATGTGCATATTACATTTTTGTCAATACAGTAGTAATTAGCTTTACCATTTTTAAAATTCTTCCTTCATGGGTTCCAAAGCAATTTAAAAAAAAAGCAGATATTTAAAGATGTCATTAAATTATAAGTGAACGATGTAAAAGTCTGTTCCATGTGGTCCCCAAGTATCATTTTTGTGGCCCCACAAGGCCCTCTCGTCAGACCGCAATTGACAAAAATCAGCCAAATAATTTCACATCATTTTGAGGTGTTTTGAGCCTGTAAAGTAGGTTGTACTGCTAGGGAAATTTCTTTCCCAGATTATGTTTTTATTAATTTTATGCTTTTAATGGTTTTTTATGTTTTGTAATTATTTTTGGTGGTGATGGTAGTGGTGGTTTTTTGTTGTTGGGTATGGGTTTTTTTGCATTTTTTTCTGCTTTTAACTCTGTAAGCCACCCAGAGTCACCTATGTATAGCTATATAAATTTATTAAATAAATACACTTTTATAAAACTTGTATTTTCTTAAATTATTTTACTTAAAACCTTTTTTTCAAAAATAACATGATACTTAATTTTCCCAATTTTTATGTGCAAAGGAAATAATTCCTCTTTCCCAAAATAGAAAAATACTGTGTATTTCAATTTTATTTCAATAACATACTGTATTTCAATAGATAGTTGAGCCCTCTGAAGGAAATGTAGCTTCTTTCCGGTATTCTGGTAGAAACGTAATTACAGGATTTTCATTTGCATGTGAACATTCTGAGATTAGCAAAACTTAAACATTTCATGCTAAGTTGAAGCCATAAATTGTGTCAGTCTCACATTTTATAGCTTTAAAGTACACTGGTTTGTTTTTTAAAAACTGAGAAATTATTTCGGGGAAAGGGGGCTGATTCATGGATGGCTCTAAAAAGTGTGTTGTTGACATCCAACTGATATGAAGCTTCCTATGTATAATATGGGCCAAGCACCATGCTGTAAACCATTTACTATCATGATGATCAGATTGAGAATGAAATTGCATTTCGGTCAATTACTGAGCTGGCAACTGTTCAATATATCTTAGCAGCAAGATGAAGAGCGGCGTCGGCAGCTGAGAGAGAGAGCTCGTCAGCTAATAGCAGAAGCTCGATCTGGAGTGAAGATGTCAGAACTTTCTAGTTACAATGAAATGGCTGCAGAAAAGTTGAAAGAAAGGTCAAAGGCATCTGGAGGTGAGCTAAGGACTTTGTACCTTATTCCTATGGCAACCCAGAAATCTGAGGAAAACCTTTTTGGAATTTGATTTTATTCAGACTTCAGAGTAATTGTTGTTCACCAGGAAAACATGTCTATACATTTTATGCTATATTTCCTAAGTTTGCACAATCAAAGGAATATTCTTCTCCTAACTCAGCAGAATATAGTTACGATATTTGCATTTTCCCTATTTTTTATGTGAGCATGTATGAGGTATGTAGTAAAATTCTCTCTAGAAAGAGTATATCAGTGATCCAAGCTTAGACCTAAACAGGTGTACTAATGATTTCACTTACCTTTCCTGCTCAGCACCTCCCAAAATTCATTTTCTCAAAAAATTCTATTAGTTCATTATTAAATTTATGGTGATGAGTTTCTCTAAAATGCAAAGCTTGGATATACATATTTAGCAAATAAGTTTATAAAATAATTTAGGAAATAGTACTTTTAATATTTTAATGCAATAATGTTTTGTCCTAAATAGGAAATGAAATAGAGTCTTTTGAAGAGATTCAGATCTATGATTCTTTTGATAAGAATTTTGGAACGAGATAATAAAAAGAAGATGCCGTAGTTAATTGTAATTGTTTCCATACAGCCATCCATGGCTTGTCCAAAATATCTGAATTAATTGCAAGGACAAGATCATGTTTGACGTAATACTAGCATAGTTGCCAAGAAATTTGACAATTGAAACTAAGCAACTATATGCACAAGATATTATTGATTCTGATCAGACTATACCACATCAGTAACCTTGGATTGCCTTAATTCCCATCTCTTTTACAATGTTCAGTTCTGTTTCTTTTACAAATATCTGCCATTTTGTAAGAACATCTTCCACATAGTTTCTGAATTTCAAATGTGCTTCTGGCCCAACACAATATGGACTTCTGACATCTGATATAGTGAAGGCTTATTACATTGCATAGTTTTGAGCAAAATTCACCCTTTTATTGGCAAGGCAAATAAGTGACATTTACTGATTCCTTCTCTCTGGAAACTCCACCCAAATTTATCTGCCCTAGAGAAGCCTCCAGTTTTCTGAAGTGTATTTCCCTTAGGACCTAAACAGCTGGAGGGAGAAGAGAGAATTGCTGAAAATTGCATTCTTCATATTCTATTAAATGAAGGCTTTCATTAATTCATTGTTGTGTGCCCATTGCCATGAGCAGGGATACACCCCTCCCAACAAATTTCTGGCTCTGAATAATCCCACCTTTCTCCCAAAGAAAGATGCTGCAAAGATTAAGCAAAACCAACTTTTGTCTGCACAGGAAAAGGCAGGGAGACATCTCATCCTGCATATGTCTACACAGAGAAAAGTACGTCATGCAGGAGGAGCAAAGCTTGTCTTTCTTATCATGCATGGGCTGACTTTCTCCATATAGGAGGGGGCAGGGACACATTCCTCCTCTTTTCTTTCTAAAGAGAGAAATCAGGTGATGCCACAGGACACCGATTTCTACCAATGGGGCATAGTTGCTGTTCCTCAGTGCTGCTCTCCTGACATCTTTCAGTTTGTAAGTATGTCTGAACTTGAATGTGATCTTCAAACTATTCAGTTCCCCAGCCTTGGCCTTAACCCCATTTTTAGAGAAGTTGCCCTAACCCAACAGATTTCCTGATGGTACTAATTCAGCAGCATCTCATGCATTGCTTTTAGGTGGTTCAGTGAGTTAGTCAAGTAGTCCAAGAACAAATAGTGCAGTGGATCATCAGGGATAAGCAGGAACAAAAGGAGGTAGCACAAATGGATCAGGAACCAGGACAAAGGGATTTTTCTAGGTTTTTCAGTCAATGCATTTGATTCTCGACAAGAAACAGTACATGTAATCAGAAGAAGACCATCAGTGGGGCAGTTAGCAGTTTCCCTGGGTGGTGAGAGTAAGCAAGAACCTTCCTAAGAAACAACTTCATATATTTGCTCCTGTGGTGCTCCTCGACCAAATATCCATCACATTGTATCCGAATGTCCATCAAGAGCTTACACCGGCCCAATGTCTGATTTTTTTCAACATAGACCACCCTGTCCTTGAATGGCTGGGTGGACTGGACATTAACATTTGAACCACTATAAGTCCACATATACACAAATGAACAACTCAAGATCTTAGGCCTGATAGGGTTCTCAGGGCCAGACTTCTTCACACTCCTGCTTTCATACATCCCAAGCAGCCAACCTAACTCCCAAGTATTCAGTACAAAGTTTGCAGTCTTTCTTCATGCAGCTATTACAAAAGGCTTCCCAATAATTCAGAATCCAAGGCAGCTGCATTTCAAATTCTGTGGAAACCTTCACATATGCAGCTTGAATGTGAGACGCAACCTCCCTGCGGACATTCACAGTTTATGCTCAGATGGTGGGGAAGGGTCTAGTCAGCACATACTGTGTCAGGAGCGTGGCTACTCAGCATGGCCTCACTCCCAGTTCATAAACTGCGACAACACATGAATTGGCAAATGCTGTTCTTTTCTCTGTGTTGCTTCTTTGGTTAACCTTGTATTTGGTGCACACTTCTTCAAATTGTAAGCCCCTGCTTAGATGCCTATTGTTGCAGGATGCAAAGATATGCCAACAAAAATAATCAGAGTTGCCTGCATTATTCTGACTTCAAGGTTTTGAGCAAATAATGTTTAGATCTTGTTAGATGGGCATTTTTTCAAAGATGAAACCGGTACGGGAAAACCTTTTTTCTGATTGTCTCTCTACAAATTTAGTTTCAAGGCAACACAGCTGATTGACAGATAGACTTGAAGGTCAACTTTGTGTGCTCATTAAGTTCCCAGATAATATTTTTGCTTGTTAATAATAGTGAAGTGAGAATGCTGACCAAAGTATAGATTTCAACAATATGTTATCATATTTAATTGGTTATCCTATGATTACAAGCATAAGAACTAGGCTCCTGGGTAAATAATATTCACCTCACCTATGTACTGTTTCCTAGGGTTAGTTCCCACTTACCTATTCCAATTGACATCAAAGTAATGTTGCACTGTACATAAAAGGGATTGGGGAAATCCCTTCATTAAAAAAATGTTACAGAATTGGAATTACTTTTCTATGAGGAAGCACTCTATCATATGAGACCTTGCCAGCATAGAATGAACTAGACTCTTGGTAGACAACAATCTTTGGCTTTCCAGATATTTGCTAAGCTATAAATATTAGCATACAAATAAAACATTGGGCACATTTCCTAGAGATGCTGGGCGTTATAATTCAGCAATATTTGGAGATTCATGGATGTATACCCACATCCTAGACTTTCCATTCTTTAACTCTGTTCTGTTCTCTAGTCCTAAAAAGAGTAGGTTCTTTAAACTGCTCTGTGCCAAACACGTGAGAAAAAAATAAACTAAAGTCAAAGCCCAAATAATAAAGGTTGGAACTACAGGTAGTCCTCAATTTACAACTACAGTTGAGACCAAAAATTCTGTCATAAGTCACTGTGGTTGTAAGCAGAGTCAGATCCCATTTTATGACAATTTTTATAGCGGTCGTTAACCAAATCCAGCTTCTCCAGTGGGTGCTTTTTGCCATAATATTGTAAATCACAATTATGTGACCACAGAATGCTGCAACCCATCATAAATGCAAGCTAGCATTGATGCGAAGCACCTGAATTGCAATCACGTGACTGCCGGGGTGATGCAACAGTTGTAAGTACAGTTCATAAGTCACTTTTCACAAGGCAGCTGTAACTTTGAATTGTCATTAAACAAATAATCATGTCGAGGACCACCTGTATTTCATATGAAGTATCATTACTAAGTCCATGAGAGGGTGTTATCTCTCAAATACATCCTTTTTCATGCATATTTCAAGGAACTTTGGCAGTATTTTGTATTCCTTAGCCATCCGGTGTATTTTCTAATTATCACTGCTCTTCATTTGATATATCAAGCACATAGTCTGTCAGGATTCTTTAAGTCATCAGAGACTTCCCATACCAATTTTTAAAAAAGCATTTGTCCAGTAAAGTCTCATGATTGAGAGTTAGTTTGGTCTACTGGTTAAGCCACCAGGCTAGAAAGCAGGAGTTCCACCTTAGCCATGAAAGCCAGCTGGGTGACTTTGGGTCAGTCACTCTCTCTCAACCCAACACACCTCAGAGCAGAGGTGGGTTCCTCCCGGTTCGGACCAGTTCTCCTGAACCGGTAGTGACCCGCTGGTGACATCATGATGACATCACGGATCCGGTTCGGTAGGTGCCAGTCCGTGGATGCCGCTATCTTTTGTTTGAATTTTAAAAAAAAAAATTCCGGGTTTTTTTTTCTTCTGCGCATGCGCAGAAGCCGAGTTTCCGGCACTGCGCATGCGTCGCCATCTTGTTTTTGGCTTTTGGGGGGAGGTTTTTTTTATGTTTTTGCACTGCGCATGTGCGTGCGCACAAAGGGCGCATGCCCACATGTCGCGCCCATGCAGCACACCCATGCGGCGCACCCACGAGGCGTGCCCACACGGCGCACCCATGCGGCGCGCCCACGAGGCGCAGGAGGAAGCAAACTGGCAGCCAGATAAGTTAGAAGTTGAGGAAGAAAGACACTGCCTCAGAGGGTTGTTGTTGTGGGGAAAATAGGAGGAGGATGAAGTGGGGAAAATGTTCGCTGCTTTGAATTATTTGTAAAAATAATAAAAGCAGGATACAAATCAATCAATCAATAAAATTACAGTTCAAGAAATCACAGCTAAGGATAAGACTGAGACTCTAATGAGACACTGCAGTGTCAGCCATGTTTTCTTTTCACATGTTTGTCTCTGTTTTTTATATCAAAAGGGGCACATAGTTATCTCACCTTCCTGACTTTCCTCTCTTGAGGCACTTTTTTGCAAACCTCTCTGAAGGCAGATTTGGAGGAGAGGACAAGTTATTTATATTCTTCCTTTTCTCTGAATGTTCAAGATAGCCTATGTGAGAATCCCCACTAATTTTACCCCAACAGCAATCATTCTTTGAGTAAGATTGCTCTGAAAGAGAATGATTTAATCATGTCACCCTGGGAGTTCTATAGTTGAGTAAGAATTTAAGTCTTCCCAAATGCAAATCCAGTGTCCTAACCACTAGACTACAGTGGCTTTCTTCCTCAACTTCTCTTACCCTTGTGACTTTTTGGTTTGTTTATTTTAAAAAATCAGAGCTTCCCTCTTTATAATCAGACAGGGCAAATAAATACATGTGAATAAATTATAGTCTGTGTCCCCTTTACAAGAAGGATATTGCATGATTTCCCAGCTCAGAGAACCCCAGATACCCTCCCACTAGAGAATCCCATTGTTTCTGCTCCAGTTTCCCATTTTAGTGCACCTGTAGTATGGCTATTCATTTGACCTTCCCCATCATCTAGTTCATAATGGGAAGAGTCTTCCGGCTAGCTGTGGGGAAATATTTGTAAGGCAACTATTATATATAAAAGCCTTGGAGAGCTCCTCTCTTGACCAACATTTACTGCTGGGCCCACACCTCAGGTCTTCTCACTAGGCCATAAATTATCCGGTCATTAACTGACAGCTCAACAATTAATCTAACAGGAGCCTTTGGTGTCAAGTTGTCTGATTTTCTAATTACAGAGGTGGCTTGAGCTTTGCTTTTTTGGAACCATTAATCACCAGGTTTCAGCCTTGTAAGGAGGCTTTTGCAGTGGTCCTGAAAGGGGAGTGGCATTGTAGTTTCCTCTTGTGTCTAGAGACAAATTGGTGTATAGCAATTCACAACTGCCAGATGGTAGAATTTCAAGTGTAGAATGGCAGTACTGAAACAAACTGGGAAGAGTTCATGATGCTTAGTGCTGGATTCAACAGTTCCTAAATGCCACCTCAGCAAAAACTCACCTAAGAAAAACTCACATAAGTTAACAGGCAGCACAGCTCTAAATAGTGTCTATGAAGCTGTTTCCTTCCATATATTCTTTATCCTAAGTAGAAGCCAGCAATTCCTCTTCCTGTGTTGAATCATCATGGAAGTACTCAAAGTCCACATAGACAGTATTGGTATTGGATGTGTTCTTCATATTTAACAGTGTTCTTCAATCCTGGCTACACCAGAATGATGGAATTCCCCCCCCCCCTTTTGCTTATAAAGAGCAATGCCAAGGTTATTGTGTTTTTGGCCTTGGCCTTGCTATTTAGACAAAAAAAAAGTGTTGATATTGATTGCAGATCTCAGAATACAGGAGATCTTGCTGCTATGTTTATTTTCATGCTATGTTTTTAAAAAAATCTCTTCAAAGGAGAGTTCACAATCTTTCAGTCAATCTCTCTGTTGGTGAGTAAGTTTTATAACTTCTTAAGGCACATCTGTTCCAAATATTGAATTCAAATAGTTTTCTTGAAATTTCTTAGTTATTCTAGCCATTCCTTTTAAGTTAGTGAGGATAGAATCATTGAAGGTTGGAGATCATCTAGTTGTTCAATCCGCTGCCCAGTGCAAGCATCCACTGCAGTATCTCTTACAGATGGACATCAGACCCCCCCAGTAAAAGAAGTTTGATCCGTTTTCTGCCCAGGAGCTCTGCAAATTGCCAACATGACACCTCTTACTCTTCATTTCTCATGTCTAAGTATATTTCAGTAGTTTTCTATAGAACCTGGAGATTTTATTTATAATGCCAGGAGAGATACTCTCTTAGCTCCTATACAAACCAACTGGAATAAGTGACTCCTTGGCTTCTATCAGTTCTCATAATAAGGAAAAATTACATAATCTCAAACATATTAGATCCTTTTATGGTATTGACTGGAAGTCACTCTGTTCCAATTAATATTGCAATTATGTAGCCCTTCTTAGTTGTAAAGTGAGGTTTTTTTAATCTTTTAATTACCACTGAATGAAGCCCAGCTCCAGGTGACTGTATGGAAGAAATGTCACCATTTTGATCTCTTTCCAGCAAAATTCTATAGCTATTCTATGATCATTCCAATGTTCTGCTTAAATATGAACATTCTGTTTTATACCTTATCTTTCAGTTCTACTTCCCATAACCCTGCCAAATATAGTCATTTTTAATAGCCTAGCCTCATTTCCATCAGCAGGCCAGAAATACTGAATCTGTACTTGCTGATCATCACCTCAGAGGAGCAGTCAGTCCTTTTTTTGTCTGGGGTTGAATGATTGGTTCAAAATATTCTAAGGTATTTTGCAAATCCATAACATGAAGCCAATTGTCTTTTTCTCATACTTCCTCAATGTTCAGCTTTTGCAATGCATATATTATCATTGGAAGAAACATTGCTACTATTTTGATCTTCGCTGTAATGTAAAATTCTTTCCCCCCACAATCTGGTTTATGTTTTTCATTGTCTGGATGTCTACCCTAAAATAAATCTCTTCTTTTCCTCTGCGTCATTGTCTATCCTCACCTGTTCTTGAGCCCAAGAAACAAAACTACCACCCTCACTTCTTTACTGAAAACTGTGAAATTATTAAGATGTCCATGGACATTATCTTTATTTTTTTTAATAATTAAAATCACCCTTGATTTATTTATTTATTTGCCTTTTGTGTTTTCATAATGAATTCTGTGAGGTTTACTTTGCTTTCAGCTGATGGAGTGGGATCATCTGCATATCTCAGATTGTTAGTGTCTTAATCTATAGTTTTGATTCTGTCTGTCATCTCTTGCAAACATGCTAATCCTTTAATAGATTTTCAGAACAAGTCTTCATCTATCAGCCCTACTAAGTAGACTAGACCATGAAATTACTCCGCAGGATGGCTAAAATTACTTTTATTCACATTGGCTGTAATAATAGAATCTTGCAAGTCTGACTGTGCCATACCTTCTTCTTATAGGTCAGTAATTAAGGAGGTGCCTGTCTGAGCTGCTTCCAAATGTTATCGGGATGTACTGGACTTTAAAAATGGTTTAGCCCCTTTTGCCTAGGCAACAAAGCCTGCATTATTTCTTTCAAAGTCATCTCCCTTACCTCATGTCATTCTGAATGATTCTGTTTCTACAAACTCAGCCTTTATAACAGGTTGTGTTTTTTCCCGCCGCAAAGACTCCACAGAAAAAATAATCAAGTGTTCTGACACATCCATTTATATTAATATATTCTACATTCTGAACTGTTTTACACAATTAAAGGTCTTGCTTTAATTATTAAAGTAAAAAGCAAAGTTTGCACATTCTCTTGAAGATCTCTGTTTCAACAGAACACAAAGACAAATACACTGACACACTTTTGGGCCACACGGTATTCTTCCATATAATATGAGTAGCCGTAGAAGTTGCCTGCTTTTATCGTAATGACAAAAAGCAGGATTTCATTGTTGCACTACAAGCTACACCTCTTTTGGGAGTGTGCATGACATCACAATGCAAAATACACAATATTTCTGTTGTGGCAGCGCAACATTCCTTTTGTCAAACTGTTCCTCATTGATCCTTTCCCAAGGATGCTACTGGTTCTTAACACTTTAACAGCTTCTTCTCCTGAAGCTCTAAATGGTTTAGCAGATATTTCATCTGTACTAGTGCTTTGCTTTTTGACAGCTGGTCTATTGCTCTCATATTTCATTTTTAATGGACATGGTTGTTATGTATTTTCTCTAGAAATATTTTTTATCAATCCATTATCCTGCCTGTAAAAGATTTCAGTTTAGTCTATCTTCTGTGAATCCCATTGCCTCTATTAGATCTCTTCAATGGCTAACCTTAAGTAATTCTACTTTAGCTGTAAATTTTCCTAAGAGTTTTGTCATTTCCTGAAAAACATCTCTCTCATTTTCTTATTATTTTCCTCTATTTGTTGACATGATCTTCCTTTGTCCTTTCTTAGTTGATAAAGTTTGCTTTTGGCTGTTGTCCATTCTTGTTGCCAAATGCTTTCATCTTCCATCTTTCCTTGGCTATCGTGATAACTTGTTCTGAAAGCCGCTTGCATCCTTTTTCCTTTGAAATTTTGGGAATATGTTTTTCTGCTTCAGTTTTCACAATGTTTCTTATCTCTTCCCGTAGCTCCCCAGGTTCTCTCTCTTATAAATTAAGTATACTGAATTCGTTCCTTACATTGATCTTATATATACCCTCTAGGTTAAATCTTGCTGACACACTTACTGCCTTTAATTTTCTAAGTTAAAGTCATACATTTAATACTGAAAATTCATACTCCTTTCCACAGTCTGCACCTGAAACTGTCCTGGCTGACTAGATTGGCTTTCTCCATCTTTTCTTTCCTATTACATAGTTGCATTTATTATGACAATATTGTCTATCTGGTATTGTCTGCTTGGTGATGCCTAGGTGTAGTATATTCATTTACATGCTTTCTACATTTGAATTTAGCCCATCTTACAATTTGCTATAAACTTCTGTGTCTTCCTCTATTGTTCCTGCAGTAAAAATGTATACTTGCATAAAGCTGAGATTCATTTGATATACACTATAGTTGATGTTAGGGCTGTGCAGTACTTTGATCCAACTCCAATAAGGTGCTTCAGAGTTTATGGAGGCACAGATTTGACCCTAGCAGCAATTTCATCTGGCATTTTTTCAGAGTCACTGAAGCTATTGAGCCCTTTTTTCACATCAAAATGTAATCCTCTGGAAAAGGAGAATGGTGATTACCACAGATTAAAACCTGAAAAAACCTTATGCTATGAAACATAATTATATTTGAGGAGCCATTCTTTGTATCAACAACCTTGGTATGCAATTACTTCAAGACAAGTTAAAAGAAGCTCACACAATTATTCGTTTAGATAGGAATACTCAATAGCATTTAGGTTACTGGTTCAAAGCTCAGATCCGGGTTCCTGGTATCAACACCAACCAGTGTTCCAAGACACAATCAGTTCTTATGGGGTAATTTGCTGGAAACTGAAAAATTGAAATATATCTAGAATGGTCTAATCCCAAGCATTAAGTATTATTTTACTAGTCCGGTAGACTTCATTATTTTCTGTATAAGAAAAGGTTCTCCTGAGAAAAGAATGAAAATCTTTAAATGATGTTCATTCTTTACATTTTGTCACAGTCATTACATTTCTTAAATCCAGTTGCTTTTCATGGGTTCAGGGTATGATAGTTGAACATAGACAATCAAGGATACTTCAAATTTTGAAATTAATTTTGAAATTATTATTTATTATTAAGATAATTTTCTATTCACTGTCCTAAGAGCTTATGGAATTTGTCCATTTTATCTGCCAAACTGTATTTATCATAAATATGGCTCATAATATAATCTGTATTGTTTTTATTCTTGTTTTGTTTTTATTCCTTAAATAATTCTTTAATAAAATTTATATAGATATGAGTCATGCTCTGACCCATCCATTGGTCCATAGATAGCAGGAAGTGATCTTACAGTCTTCCTGCCCTAAATATAAATACCCTGGACAGAATAGCAATAGCACTTAGACTTATATACCGCTTCATAGTGCTTTACAGCCCTCTCTAAGCGGTTTACAGAGTTAGCATATTGCCCCCAACAATCTGGGTCCTCATTTTACCCACCTCAGAAGGATGGAAGGCTGAGTCAACCTTGAGCCGGTGAGATTTGAACCGCTGAACTGCAGCTAGCAGTCAGCTGAAGTAGCCTGCAGTGCTGCACTCTAACCACTGCGCTACCTCGGCTCGAAACCAACCAGGAAGTCATAATTATGTCAATAAGACCAATATCTATTTTCTGAGGCAGTGAGACTAGAATTATGATTCAGGAATTATACAAGAGAGTGACTTCACAATTTTACCAACAGACTGAAATCAGTACAGGATCAGTATTTAAGATTTTCAGCAAAAGACTTTTTTTGAAGTCTAGTGAATCTAAGCAAAAAAATTTCCATCTTGACATATTGTGTATTGTTTTGGAACACTCGACTATGTAGACTACAAAATGGCAGTAAGAAACATAAACCAGAGTATACATTTACTTGTGATTTCATGTGTGGCTTATTGCCTTTGGAACAGTATTTTAGTTTTAAGGACTCATATTCCCAACTAGTCAGGGATAATTCTGACTATTGCTATGCTCATTTGCATTTTTTTTAAAAAATAGAAACTTGATTTAGAGGAGAAGAATATCTGCTTTGGTGCAGTGTGGGACTAAGTTTTTCTGAAACATCTACATTTCAGTTGGGTGAAAACTAAATTTGAATTTGACACATTGCCTCACAGCTTAGCAAGTTTCCAAACAACATACTAGAACATTCAAAAGAAGTGCTTTGTACATGTTTCAGCTACTACAAAGCACCTTTTTCAGAGGCTTTGCTTGTAAATACTGTGCATGTACAAGTAGTCCTCGACTTACAACCACAATTGAACCCAAAATTTCTGTTGTTAAGTGAGACATTTGTTAAGTGAATTTTGCCCCATTTTAGGGCCTTTCTTGCCTCTGTTGTTAAGTGAATCACTGCAGTTGATAAGTTAGTAACCCAGTTGTTAAGTGAATCTGGCTTCCCCATTGACTTTGCTTTTCAGAAGGTCGAAAAAGGTGATCACATGACCCCAGGACATGGCAGCAGTCATAAATATGAGTCAGTTGCCAAGCTTCTGAATTTGATCACATGATCATGGTGATGCTGGAAAGGTTGTAGCTGTGAAAAACAGTTGTAAATCAGTTTTTTCAATGTCGTAACTTTGAATGGTCACTAAATGAACTGTTGTAAGTCGAGAACTACCTGTAATATTTAAATAAAGCATATGTTTTTTTTCTCTCAACAAATTGTTACATTTCACTAACTTTTTTCTTTCTGTGCTGTTGATGAATGTGCTCAACTAACTCTAAAATACTAATGTTTTCATTGAATTGATGCATGTACAAGATCAAAATTCACTAACCTTCCTACGGCATGTTCTTACAGATGAGGATCGGAGTGATAATATTGTGATAGTTTCTAATGAGGAGATTCCCGAGTACATTATTTCTAGTGGTGAAGATCAACATACTAACCTAGAAAATGAGCTTGATTCTGATGGTAATTCAACTACACGGTTATTTCCTTTCCATGAGTAACTTTAATTTAATTGTCAGTACCATGTAATTTGTTAGCCTGGTATTATTTTTGCTTGGATTCATTTGATTTTCATAAATGCCTTCTGAGACATTTTTTACAATGTTACAATTAACTATCAACTAAGGATTGATTTTTTTATTTTTAAAATGCATTAGTTAATTATCAGTACTGAATATACTGTAAATTTAATGGGAATCAGCAAACAGTTCTTCATAGACTACATAGTTTTGGTGAATTTCAAGTGAAAACAATTATACTCAAAGGCTATCTTAGCAGTCCTGTGCATATTTATTTGGAATTACTGTATGTTTAACTGGATTTTGAGTAATACTTTTGACAAGATATGTGTGACATAAAGCATGGATCCAGGCATTTGATTATTGAAACAAAAATGAGGAAATGTGGACAGAAAAATGACAAATGAAATGTACAAAGTGAGCAATAAGGATACAGTTACAAAATTTCTATGATCATAGCAATGTTTTTGACCCAGTCAAGTATATTCATGTTAATGGCAGCAAATACAAGTTCAAAACTTACTACAAATTGTAAAAAAAATATAATCCTTTCTAGCATTTCAAAAACACTTTTAGAAAGGCACTGATGCAAATGATTTAAATTCAGGCAGATCCTAATCAAGAACTATAAACTTAAAGCCAATTGTAATGAAAAGGAAGGCTGTAAGTAATGAGCTCCAAAGTAACCATGGTTGGACAAAAAAATTGAATGACTCTTGTAAAACCTTTAAGTCTAACATATATGCTCCCTTTCGTTTGACTTTACACATTCTGCTACACCCTGGTTATAGGATGGCAGTTAATATGGTTTTGTTTGTTTCTTTGTTTTGTTTTGTTTGTTTTGCTGTTTGGATTTTTGTCGAGTTTTTAGTTCTGTCTTCTTCTTTAATATACCTTGTTTTCTTTTAATTTTTTAGTTTATAAGCTATCCAGAGTCACTCTGGAATCAGGCAGCCTCTGAATTGAAATAACAAGCAAACAAACCTTGTTATTCACTAATAACTCTGAAAGTAAATCTCTCTGAAAGTAAATCTCTCTGAAAGTAATAATGGCAATCTACTTTAAAACTTCTTCAAGTTGAATCTACAAGAGATAGGTTTTCCTTCTAGGCTACAAAGTGCACTGCAATATCATATGAGCTCCCACATATAGGAACTCTTTGTGATGATGTTGGCAATGTTCCCTCTGACATTGAAAATCGCTGCGCGGCAGTTTGAAACTGCCACGCGGCGATTCCCTGTCACGTGCGCAGCCGCGCGGCCGCACAGCTTAGAGGGAACATTGGATGTTGGCCTTTTCTTTATTACCCCTTTTTTTTGGCAATAATATTCAGTATACATTTTCCCCTCTCCTAAGCCGTATTCACTGCAATTTGGTCTGAAATCAGATTCATCTGTATTCACTTTATAGTGGAAGAAACAATTTGTTGAAGGGGAAACCTTTTAGTAATTAACACATACAGCTTAGCAGAGAGAGAGAGAGAGAGAGAGAGAGAGAGAGAGGTAGCATTGAAGATTGGTGGTTTTTCTGGATTTCTGTCAGACTATTGTGTTTGTTGTAAAACAGAACTTGGAATTTAATTTTCCTAGAATAAAATTGCAGTAAAAAGCCAGGTATTGAGTTTCTCACAAAGGGTTTCTTTTGCTGGAGGGAGGCAGGGAGGAATGTTCAAGAATTCAGGAAATTGTGACTGAGGTTGTAAGTTCTTTCCTTACAATAATCATCTTCATGTCCTTCCATTTGTTTTTGTGGAGTGAAGACATTTTCTTTTATTTCACTAATATCTGGCCCTTTAGCATATTCAGAGTGTTTGTGTCATAATTCTTAGAATTCTGTTAGAGCAGAAGGAAAGTTGAAGCACGTTCAATTTGGTTGCCTAAAGGCCACATAAAGAATTCAGTTATGGCAAGATTTAAACTGGAAACATTCAGATTCACTTAACACATAGTTCCTATTTCTCCACCTCTTAAAATCATTTAATATATGAGTAGTAATTTTGTTAAGGGAAGGTCTTCAGTGAAGGATTTCAGTCTTTTCTATTTCTATAATAAGGAGCATATTTTGCTGTTTGAACTTTGAATGTTACAATCATATAACTAGACAGGATATCAAGGGAGCTGTAATCAGATCCTCACTTTTTGAAAGCTAGGCGATTGGATTATGGCTGCAGCACTGGAGGGGGAGGAAGACATTGGATAAGCAACTCAAGTTGAAAGGATTCACACACATATCCTCAGTGCCATGGTTTTAATCTGATTTTCCTCTCCCTACTCCACTGCAGCTGCTATTAAAAGTGTTAAAAATGGCAAGAGAAATGATCAAGATCTTCCAGCATTATATCTTCTTTGGTTCACAGTGGCCTACCTTGCTATAACCTACAGTATATAGTGAGAGCTGTTATTCTCACTTTTTCATATAGTGTTGATGGAGAAATGAATGTAGCTATTACACATATAGTTAGAAGACTGAGTTCAAACTCTGGATCAAGCAGACCCTGACAAACCATTTCAGCCATAGTTCCTGACCTGTCAAGTAAAAATAAAGACATACTGGTCAAGGATTAATGAGATAAGACTATAAAATATTTTGTCCATTAAATGGCCTTCAGCCATTATTTTAGCTGAAAAATTAGACATGAATCTATAAATAAATAATGTTTAGTTTCATTTGAAAAAGCATGGAGTTTGTTCAGTATACATTCTTCACATAATATTATATTATAAGTGTTTCTCCCTATATTGACTGGGGATTTGTGAGAGTTGAAGTCCACCCATCTTAAACTTGCAAAGGTTTAGAAATACTGCTATACTGTACATAAATAGGTGGCTTTGTCTCTCACTAATTCCAGCATGGCAAGGCTGAAACTGATTATAATTACTACACTTTGCCAATAATTAAGCAAAATTTCTAAAAGCAATCCGATTGATCTTGAAGCTGCCATCTTCCTTAAATAATCGATCATGACAACCTTCTTGAGTACTGTGCTCTTCAGAAATGCTGGGCTACAATTCCCATTAATTCCAATGAAAATGTCAGTCTGGGGGGCACCAGCTTACAGAAGAATAAATTAGGGTGAGGACTATGAATAAACCGATAGCATAATAACATTTTCAACTTTCAAGCCAAACTAGAGAGGACAAGGATAGGCCAAGATACATTTCTACATTTTATAACATATATTAGAGATTTTTATTATGCTATAACTTTTCTCTGAGTAATATTTAGAAAAAAAGTTATATTTAGTATTGGATATCTTCATTCAAATGGCTGTTTTATATTTCAGATCACCAAAATAATGAACATATACATGGATCAAATTTTATCTAATTAGGTTATTTTTTTAAACAGCTTATCAATATGTGCTGCTGAAATATGATTTGTCCAAGTTCTGAGTTCTGCAGAAATTAATTGAAAGAAAATATATTTAGAATTGGTGTTTAAATATAAAATTTAAAAAGATATATAAGTGCATATTCCAGGAAAAATACTTTACTAGCCATATTGATAAAATTAATTTGATATCTTTGGCCCTAAATGACTTTATTATTAAATAAATTCAGTTGGATTTCATTTATATAAATGTATTAATTATTGGCCATATTACACTGTGAACCTTAAAAGAATTTGGTAACAAAGGAATGAAGGCAGGAAAAACCCTACGAAGAATCCATTTTTAAAATGTATTGTTAGGATTCGGTTTTACTTTTTAACCACCTCCACAATACATTTGCTGTAGTATCTCTTTAAGTTCTCAGTTCTGTATTTGATTTCCATATCAGTTGCAATTTAAAGATTACAACTAGAGCAATGCAAATACTGTTTTTTAAATAGATGCATTATTATAGTAACTGCATTTAAATGCATTTCTCTCTCTCTTGCTCTGCATTGTGCCGTGGTCTTCACATATGTAGTTGAGCAGAACAGCAAGTTGGTGGATTTGAAGCTGAAGAAACTCCTAGATGCTCAGCCACAGGTGGCAAATTCACTTACCAGCGCAGCTCCAAAACCAGTTTCTGATAACACCGAGCCAATGTTTACGGTAAGTCTAACAAAAAAAATCCTTTTCCCATAATACCTGTGCATTTTGGATTCTGATTTGCATTTAATAGTGAAGAATGAACATTTTTTTTATAAGTTCTTCAAAGTTTAAAGTGCTGTAAAACCACTTTTTGTAGCCATATAAAGAGATTTGAATTATATTTTGGCTATGTGTTGACAGATATTTCATAATCGCACTTGGTTATTTAACGAGTAACGGCTTCATTTGGCTATTATGCTATGAAATAATATATTTTGGTAATCTTTTATTTCAATTAAAATTCATTTTTCTTTATGGGTGTAATACTGAAATACATATTACTGGCTAAGTCAAAGTTAGCAATATTAAGCTGGCAGAGTTTTGTAATATTAACTTGGCCTAAATAAAGTTATTACCCTAATAAATATTTGAAAATATATTTCAACACTAAAGTCGCTTATTGTATCCTCTTCCTTCTTAAGCTAGTTCATTAATGTGAGGTAGAGCTCTTTTGGGGCCTATTTTAAGTAACTTTAAGAATTACTCTTTCTTCTTGATTTAGTTACATCTTTAAACTTTTGCATAAATGATTTTAACATGTCGATTATAGAAACTACATTTGTGTCTTAGGTAGTTGAGGCATTCTGACATATTATTTGTCAGTGGCAGGAAATTCTCTCTATATACATAGGCTTTGATAGATTTGTTGGTGCATCTACTCAGCTTATTGTCTTCATTAGTCATAGCTATTACTCCTCAGGGAAAAGATTTGGATGGCTGTGAGTACAGTCCACTTGTATAACTTTTCACCCACCTGCAGACTGGGGGTGTATGCCCTGCTGAGTGAAAGGATTTCCTTCCCCAGATACAGAGATGCTTTGAAGTCTCAAAACAATGACTTTCATTGCTTTTTCCTTTACACTGTCGGTTCCGATAAATTGGTGATGAAAGTGTGCAGCAGCAGCAGCAGCAGCAGCGAGGGCTTTCAGTCTCTATCTTTGAACAAAGAGAAGCTTGGATCAAGTCTGATTTTTTTGCGTTCAATTTAGCTTTCTGCAGTGGATTTAATGCAAAATGAAGCTGGCCTTGGAATAATACAATGGATTGAAAAGGCTAACTGAATTAGTGGGCTTAGAGGAATACATTTGTAAAGTGGCAGAAGTCCCTGGTCATAAAAAGGCTTCTTAAAATGGGATTTACTGGCTAATCGCACTGATATTTTAACATGTTGCCAGGCCTAAAAAATTAGCCATGTTTGTTTATTTTAGTAAAGACTTGCATTTCGACTGTCAGATGGCTATTGTATGAAGAGCTCGAAGAGATCCTTTTCTTCGAAGAATGAAATCATAGCATCTGGATTGTTTAAAAATTAATTCTAGAATGAGGGATGCTTTTAAAAAATTAGCTCCATAAATGGCTGACTAGTTCCCTCTATTAGGACAATTTCATTCGGTTAAGATGGCACCCTCACACACACCAGCTCCAGTAGTTTTTATTCTAATTTCACACATTTGTATGAAGGAGAAGATCTTTCATTTCGGTTCTGTTCCCCTTTCCACCCCCCTCCTTTTTTTTTAGTAAGTGCAGCAAAAAGTATAGCTGGATTCAAACACTTTCTTTAATGCTGCATGAAAAAAAATATGTCCATCTGTTCTCTTAGAGCTTTCAGCATTGACTTGGATTTATGTTTCTAATAAAATGCAGTTTACACATTTATAAATAGGCATTCTGTGTTTGTGGAAAAGGATAAACTGTTACCTTCCCTGGAGAATTCTGTATCCCAGGCCTCCTTGAGGCTAGAGAATAGGCCATTGGAGAACTCCCTCATTACCAATTGTCTCAATGCAGAGGAAGGGCAAAGTCTTGGTAGCTTTTGATAACCAGTTTCAGCATTCAGCAGGCTTAGCTATTAGTCATGCATCTTAGCCTTTCCCTATTTACTTTCAAAACACTTAATAAAAATAATAATAGATTAGGTATAAAATGAAATATTTGTTTGGTACACAGCATCTCGGTATCTGCAGTTTCCACACACGGCGGTGGTTTAGTCTTCTGGGATATTTCACATTGATAGACCCATTTGAATGTATTACCATAGGAAGCTCCGGAAAATGGTAATTGTAGTTTCCAGAGCTGTCAAAGGTTTTATTTATAAATCTGGATTCATAAAGTTATAACTAATGAAACATAGTTCACTGGGACTATAACCTTACTTTTTATTTGTCATCAAGCATTAGCCATCTCAATGGATATAACATTAGAAATGATCCTTCGTATTATACAGGAAAAAATATGTGGCTCCATTCAGAATGACACAATGTTTTACTGGGGCAAATCATGTGTGCAAAAGACTAGAGGCAGTATGTAAATTAAACAGAGATAGGATGTTTAAAAATATACATGCTGTTCTAGGAACCCTAATATATACATGGTGCTCTGGGTATCCAGTTGGCAAATGGTAATCTTCTGAGTCCAGCTTTGCCTCAAGTCACAGTGGATGTTGCTAACAGATCTTAGCAGACAACCACAGCTGAAGTGCTGTTGCCAGATTAATAGCCAAAGGAGTTTATTTTGCCAAAACCTCTTTTGGGGGGTTCCATACATTTTTGGTTCATAGTAAAATAGTTACCTGACACAAGCATCTGAGTAGTGGGGTTTTCTCTCCATAATACTCTTCTCCTGAAATACACCTTTCCAATTATCCTGTTTGCATTTATAAACAATAGAATGTGATGCTCAGTTTTGTTTTTGCTTTGTTTTTTCTGGCAGAATGAGACAGAGGAACATGCTGAGCGATTACAAAAAGCAGCTGAACGTTTTAGAAGTCCTGTTGTTTTCAGCAAGGATTCAACAGTCAGAAAAACGCAGCTTCAGTCATTCAGTCAATACGTTGAAAACAGACCAGGTAGGCAGAAATATTCATTTAAAATATTCTCCTCCATTCCCAACCTTATGACTTAAGAATATTTAACAATAAATAATAATGTGAGCCCACTTTTCAATACACAAATATCAAGTATTGAAATAATTTTTCATGTCTTTCCTTTTTTTTTTTTCAAGAGATGAAAAGGCAGAGATCAATACAGGAAGATATAAAGAGAGGAAATGAGGAGAAGGCAGCGATAACTGAAACTCAGAGGAAGCCATCAGAAGATGAAGTGCTTAATGTATATTAATTTTTTATCTGGTTTCATGATTGCTGATAATTCTCAACTGTATGTGGAAATAGTGCCTTTATTTGTTAAAATGAGATGTTAGGTTTTCTTAGATGTCAATCTCCATTGCATTCAAAGCAGAGTGAGAGGGCTGTGCTGTTGAATTAGTCTGCAGCGTGGTGATAATTGTCAGATAAAAAAATGAATTTTTCAGAGTTCCGCAGCTCCAGCTTCCTTGAGACATTTCCATCAGGGCACTTCCCATAAAGAGATTCCAGTATTGATCGACCGGGAGGATTTTAATTATTACAATAGCAGATACTGCAGAGCTGCAGTTAGAGGGAAAAGTCACATGAGACCTGGT
>QLTV01002975.1:2119027-2121527 GCA_003457575.1 Thermophis baileyi | reverse complement strand
TTTCCGGCAGGCCTGGGGCCAATAGTTGTTCTGATTGGCCCATGCATGGTTGTGTGAATGTTTTATTTTAAATATAGTTGGGGGTTTTTTTTTTCCCTTTCTTTTTTAAATTGTTTTTATATGTTTTATTTTTTATGATGTAAGCCGCCCAGAGTCCTTCGGGAGTTGGGCGGCATATAAATTTTATAAAATAAATAAATAAATAAATAAACACCATCCAATTCTTACTTACAATCTGTGTAAGAGGAAAGCAGATAGAACATAGAATAACAGGGACCTTGGAGGTCTTCTAGTCCAACCCCCTATTGGAGCTAAGATCCTATACCATTCCAAACAAATGGTTATCCAATCTCCTCTTGAAACCCTCCTGTGATGGAGCACCCACAACTTCTGAAGGCAAGCCATTCCACTGAATATTTGTTCTCACTGTCAAGAAATGTCCTCTTAGTTATAGGTTGGATCTCTCTTTGATGGTCTTCCACCATTACTTCTTGTCCTGCCCTCTGGTGCTTCAGAGAATAAGTCAACCCCCTCTTCTCCGTGGCAGCCCCTTAAGTACTGGAAGACAGCTATCATGTGACCGGTAATACTTCTCTTTGATAGGCTAGACATATGTAGTTCCCTCAACCATTCATCAGACGGTTTAGCCTCCAGACCCCTTATCATCTTTGTTCCTATTTTTGACACTCCTTCTAGGGCCTCAGTGTCTTTTGTTTTTTTTTATCGGGGTGACCATAAAGGAACGTTTTTCCTCATCTGGACCTATTTTTTCTAAATTTTAAATATAGATTTTTTTTTAATTGTTTTTATATGTTTTATTTTTTTATGATGTAAGCCGCCCAGAGTCCTTCGGGAGTTGGGCGGCATATAAATTTTATAAAATAAATAAATAAATAAAATAAACGTTTTTCCTCATCTGGACCTATTTTTTCTAACAATTTTTCATTTTTTGATTGTTTTTTTTTAACCATGGTTTTCAACTAGATCTAACACATTAAGAAATTTCTGATCCTTTTACTTTAAGGTTTATAAGAGACATCAAACTGTTATCTCTATTTTTTCCCATGCAATGGTCACTAACTAAGCCATAGTTTGAAAGTCGTGTTCTTTGAAGAATTTGTACATACTCTATCTCTCTAGTAGAGCACATTTTTCATGAAGTATGACATGTCAGATCTATAATATATATTTCCCCCTTTAAGATATCCATTGTGAACCATAACAGGGTGGGGGGTTTTTTTGGTTTGTTTATTAGATCTTCCATTTCATTATTTTGACTTTCCCATGGTTCTCATTGGAACAACAAAGAATTTTATGTCTGTAGCATCCAAAACAGTCACAGGCCAAAGACAACAGAATCTATAAGTTAATTGGTCACATATTCTGACCAATATCACTTGTCTGAGATGGTATAGGTTCTCCTGCTTGAGCAGGAGGCTGGCTAGAATATTCCCTTCCAACTCCTATTCTATTCTATTCTATTCTATTCTATTCTATTCTATTCTATTCTATGCTATGCTATGCTATGCTATGCTATGCTATGCTATGCTATGCTATGCTATGCTACGCTACGCTGCTCTACTCTACTCTACTCTACTCTACTCTACTCTACTCTACTCTATTTTATTCTATTCTATGCTATGCTATGCTATGCTATGCTATGCTATGCTATGCTATGCTATGCTACGCTGCTCTACTCTACTCTACTCTACTCTACTCTATTTTATTCTATTCTATTCTTCCTTCTACTTTTATCAGTTCTGTTTTGGTTTTGATCTAACAAAGGAACATTCCAAATTAAAATTTAATGAAGTATCCATTTTAGCCAAGTCTCATGTATTTGGCAGAAAACTCTCCTTGCTCCATTTTCATGTTGAAACCCAACAGCTTGTGATAGGAATATAAAACATTAACTTCTTTTTTTTTAAAGGCAATACTTTAAATATTTATTGACTTAATTAGGTAGTTTAAGACCAACCTGGAGCGGTTTTAGACAAGTAATTCAGAGTCTCTCTGTGCAGAGGCTTTGCTATAAACTCATTCCTATAATGTTTACAAGAAACCCCATATATGCATCTCTATGGTATACATGGGATTGCTTCTCTCAACGTAGAGAATGTGAAAGATGAGTCATAAAAGTGATCCAGCTCACAAAATATATTTCTCAAATCTTTACTCTAAAACAGGGGTGTCAAACCTGATCTCATTGAGGGTCACATCAGGGTTGTGTTTGACCTCGGGGGGGTCAGGGTGGACATGGCCAGGGTGGGTGTGGCCAGCTCGACCTCACTTGTGTCGGGTGTGCCTGTGGTGGGCTGAGCGCTCTGCCAGCAAAAACGGGCTCCCAAGCTCCATTTTTGGCTGCGACAGCTTCCTGCAACCCTCTGCCAGCGAAAACGGAGCTTGGGAGAGCTGCCCGCGGCCCTCCTGAGCTCCGTTTTTGCTGGCAGAGGCACTGCGGGCCAGTCCTTTGCTGTTTCCAGGGTGGCCCCGCGGGCCA
>QLTV01002975.1:2114027-2116527 GCA_003457575.1 Thermophis baileyi | reverse complement strand
GAGGGAGCTCAATGTCCTTCAGAAGCATCTAATTTTATATTTTAAAAATGTGTGGTATTTGCTGTGTAAAGAATTAACAGAAAAGGAACAAGTGCTGAAAAGAGGAGATTTTTGCAGTATAAAATATTGGTTTAGAGGAGAACAAGAGCAATGGGATGCCATTGTTAATTTGGGAATGTTTCAAACTATATACTCGTACAAAATTCAATTGCAGGGGGAAATAGCATGATCAGTTTAATATTTTTACTGCTCAATTGTTTTATAGTCTTTTATTCTACTGAAGTATGTATCTTGCTTTGCTGTTTTAACAAAGAAACACTCATGAATGAATTGTATCTAAATTTGGATATGTCAGCCTCCTAAATGTTGAGCATATTTATTTAGAAGTAAATTCATTTGGATTGCTTCTATTCTGCATTTTAAACTGCGGCCCAGTATTATTATTTTTTTACACATCAGGAAAGTTTTGCTTTTCCACAGGCTATATTGATAAGTATCAAATTAATTTTTTCCAGATCTTATGCCCAATGTTTTATCTTTCTGTTGCTTCGACTCCCATACCTAACAGGTTATTGTTCCTGTATAGCAGCCAGAATCAGAATCAGAATCAGAATCAGAATTATTGTTTTTTTGTTCTGTGATGAAGTTACAAAATTAAAATATATTGCCGTATAAATGAGAAGATCAGAAAAACCTGTGCCATTTAAAAGGTCAAAAATTACAGTAACTAGAATGCATTCCAGTACTTGGCTCTGCTTTTTCTTTGGGTAGGAAAAGTATGATCACTATTCTGTCTTTTTAGATTAGCTCTTAATCAACTCAGCTCTGAAAAAAAAATCCCTTTTCCATACAGCAGACAAAATCTACTTTTAATGTGACTTCATGTTGAATTTCATTCTTTTGAAACATTGACAATGACCCATAGTCAAACTGAATTTTTTCTGATACAGTAAATTGGCGACAGTATCTGATCCTTTAGTGAAGTTGAACAGGCGAGAATCAGGTTACTCTTCCAGTGGAAGTCCTCCAGGGTCTACATCCAGTGTACAAACATATTTCAGATTATGCAATTAAACACTGTCATTTTCCCTTCCCCTGCATTTTCCACCCAAATCAGTTCCGGAGGGTCTTCCAAAACCATTTGACAAATACGGTTCTGTCATTGAATGAGAGCATAGGTAGAATTATAGAAACTCTTTTTGCCTTGGTGTATAAGCCTGGAATGTGCTTATTGCTTTTGAAACTGAATGTTTTAATAATACTATTTGTGTTAAAATGTTTCTGGTTAAATCCCCAGAATCCCCACCCATCCCCAGAAAAGTTTTGGACAAGCTTATCTACTGTTAGGTACTGTTTTCATTTGATAGCAGATGTTGGCTGATGACACTATTTTAATTTTTTTCCATATTGACCATACTTGTCCATATATTCTTGGAAATAAGGACTCTGCAAAATAAGGAATATTGAAATCCTTATTTTTTAATCTTTTTGAAGGTTGTATGCATTGTTGATGACCACGTTATTTTATTATTTATTAGTTCAAGTTATATAGCCACCCATCTCACTTTGTGATCACAAGCAGCTCACACAGTTAAACCAACAGAAAACAATAAACAGTATTGTTACAAAATACAAATAAAAAGTCAAGAGCATATAAAACCATTAAAACCAGGGGTAGGTTTCTCTTACCTTCCCTACCGGTTCGGAAGTGCGCACGTCGCGTCGGAAGTGCGCGCTTCGCACGTGCGTGCATGCGTCACATCCGGGTACTGATGCACAGAAGCCTTTGCACATGCGCAGAGGGTTCGTTGCCAGCAGCTTTCAAGCAGCAGCGACTGGGGAATCGGTTCAGGGGCATGGCAAGCTGGCCATCACTACCGGTTCGGCGAACGGGGCCAAATTTGTGCCACCGGCTCGCGCGAACCGGTCCTAACCGGTAGCAACCCACCACTGAACAAAACCATAAAATATAATCAGTGGGAGAGTACAATTCGTGCATCACAATCATTACAGCCATCTGGCAAGTTCCACACTCAGTTGAATCCTTTAGCACGGTGGCAAAATGATAATTTCAGAGCCTTCCAAAAGGCCAGAGGGTCGGAGCCAATCTGAGCTCCAGGGGGATGATATTCCAAAGGGTGGATGCCATGGCAGAAAAGGCTTTCCTTCTGGAACCCATCAGATGTCATTCCTTAACATGCTGTTTTGCCAGCCCTGATGGGACAGGTAAATGTAACTATGGAGAGATGGTCCCTCAAGCCTTATATTTAGTCAACATACTTATTAAGCACTAGCTGATACCCGTGCTTCGCTACGAAACCATGTGATGGGGCTTGATAAATTGACAGTTAAAGCTTGAAAATTAATGAGTAGTTAAAAAAGGGACTGTATTATTTCGTTAGAGATGGTAAGCTAAGTTTCTGTTACAGATGAAGACATTATTGTAAGTGTAACAACAATGAAATAGATGAGATTAAAAACTTTAATCACAGCAGCAACC